>JAVJIF010006592.1:0-186387 GCA_038442645.1 Agave tequilana | reverse complement strand
TTTTGTCTTCCACTCTGAAAAAACATAAAAGGATTTTGATGCACATAAAATCAATTGTAAAGAAAAATTTTCCTTAGTGATAAAAAATGAGTTTTGCTTTGAAAATTAAAATTAATACTTTGAGCAATATTTGAAAAAGTGTGAGTTTGACAAAGCTAGATTAGAGGCTATGTTCCCTAAGAAGAAACTCAAAGGAAACCACACACTCTTCATGTTTTACATGCTTACACACAATATCATGCACACCATGCCCCACACATTTACATGTCATGCTACACATGCATTTTTATATGTCCACACACATCATGTATTTGTATATGCCAAGGTGTTCATGCACCTATTGTGGTTGCAAAGATCACTTGGCCAAATTTTGTAATGATAGACTTAATGTTTAATTAATCATGTTTGAGTTCATAAGACTAACACTCTAGAACCAAGAAAGTTTAGGTACGAAATTCAACACTTTTATCGATAATGTAGGTACGCACCAAGGCTCCAAGACGAAGGGAGGGGTGGTACCTTGACAGTGGTTGCCTCAAGACACATGACATGGGATATTAACAATTTTCAACGCCATCAAGATATCATGAAGATGGCACTGTCACTTCGGAGATGATTCTAAGGGCAAAATAATTGGTATAGCTAATATCAAAATTGGCTCATCTTCTTTAATTGATAATGTGTTTTGATTGAAGATCTCAAGCATAATCTTTTGAGCATTAGCCAACTTTATGACAAAGGTTTTAAAGTTATTTTAGATGATTTCACTTGTGATATTTAGACAAGAAACCAAATGCTTATATTCTTTTCGATTTTCATAAAAACAATATTTACATGATTGATATATTGAATTACATTGCAATATCACTTGTTTAAATGCCTTTAATGAAGATTCTCGGTTATAGTTTAGTAAACTAGGCATAAATTGTTTGACATCTATTTCGAACGGGGTATTCTTTATTTGAAGTTTGAAAATGACCGCATTTGTGATGCGTGCCAAATTGAAAAACAAACCAAGAGCCTCTTTCAAAGTAATCAAGAATATCATAATATCTAGGCCATTAGAGTTAATCCACATGGATTTGTATGGTCCAACTAAAATCAAGAGTCTTAGTGGTAACTGTTTCATTTTGTTCTTGTTGATGATTTCTCAAGATATACATTGGTTTTCATTTTAAAAATAAAGATGAAGCTTTTTCGCATTTTCATATTTTTATAAAAAGAGTTAAAAAAATAAAAGATTTTTCTGATTTACGCATAAGGAGTGATAGAGGTGGTGAATTCATCAATCATTCATTTATCACCTATGTGAAGAAAATAAAATTAAACATGAGTTGTCTTGTTCTAGAACTCCACAACAAAATAGAGTCATTGAAAGGAATAATCGTACTCTTCAAGAAATGGTTAGGACAATGATTAGTGAATACGGACTCCTATAATATCTATAGACCGAGGCTGTAAGCACTTCATGTTACATATCTAATAGAGTTTATTTTTGTAAAAACACTTCTAAAACCCCTTTTGAAATCTATTATTTGAGAATACCAAATGTTCATAGTTTACAGTTTTGGTTGTAAATATTTTGTATTAAACACTAAGGACATTTTAGGTAAATTTGATGTCAAGTCTTATGAAGCTATATTTACTAGATATTCATACACTAGTAAAGCCTATATAATTTTCAATAAGTCAATTTGACTATTAAAGATTATAACATGTCAAGTTTGAGGATTCTAATGCCCTTGTGAAGAATATTGTAGAAATTGATTCCATAGGTGAAGACATGGAGAAAATATCATTGAATGCTCACAATTCAAGAAGAAGACAAACCAAAAGATGATAAACATGGTGAAGTTCAAGAAATTAAAGTGGAGCAAACTCAATCACTTCCAAAAGATTGAAGATATGTGCTAACAAACCATTCTAAGGAGCTCATCATAGGTGATGTGTCCAAGGGGGTAACTACTCGCTCAAAAACTTCATGATATTTGTGGACATTGTGCATTTATTTCTCATATTGAGCCCAAGAGCATCCTTGAAGCCGAGAGTGACTCATATTAATTGCTTCCAATGCAAGAAGAGCTCAATCAATTTGAGTTCAATCAATTTGAGCTCAACCAAGTTTGGCACCTTGTTCCACGCCCCATGATAGGCCAAACCGTTGACACTAAATAGACTTTTAGGAGTTGGATGAGTCATGAAATGTTATTAGGAATAAAGCTAGGTTAGTGGCCCAAGGCTACACCCAAATCGAAGTATTGATTTGAGAAAAACTTTGCACCTGCAGCACGGTTTGGAGCCTACGGATGATACTTACCTTTGCTTCTTTCAAAGATTTCAAGCTTTTTCAAATGGATGTTAAAAGTGTATTTAAAATAGTTTTATTAAAGAAGAGGTGTATGTTGAACAATCCCCCGGGTTTGTTGATCCTACACATTCGGATTTTATTTTTAAACTTTATAAGGATTTATATGGTTTAAAACAAGCTCCAAGAGCTTGGTATAAAAGACTTTCAAGTTTTCTTATTTTAAATAATTTTGTTAAAGGCAAAATTGACACTGTCTTATTTACAAAGCATGTAGAAAATGATATCCTAATTGTGCAAAATATATGTGATGATACCATTTTTTGGATCTACTAATAAAACGCTTTGTAAAGATTTTGAATAATGCATGAAGAAAGAGTTCAAAATGAGTATGATGAGAGAGCTTAACTACTTCCTTAGACTCCAAATTAAAAACAAAAGAGCGATGGAATCTTATCAAGTAAGCCAAATACATAGGAGAACTTATCAAGAAGTTTAGGCTTAAGATGTCAGGATTAGTAGATATCCATAACTATCACAACTAAGCTTGACAAGATGAACAAGAAAAAAAACATGACATTAATCTCCATTGTAGTATGATTAGTAGATTGCTTTATTTGATGGCTAGTAAGCCAAACATTATGTTTAGTGGTTGTCTATATACAAGATTCTAGTCTTGTCCCTAAAGAGTCTCACTTAATAACGATAAAACACATTATTAGATATCTTAATGGTACTATTGGAATGCGCTTGCGATATCCAACGACCGGACAATTCTTAATGATGATTTTTCAGATGCCAACTATGTCGGTTACAGAGTCGATGGAAGACCACTAGTAGAACTTGTCAATTTCTAAGAAATTGCTTTGTTTCATGGTCTTCCAAAAAATAAAATTCCGAAACCCTCTTAACCGCCAAGGCGGAGTATGTTGCGGTCAGAGCTTGTTGTGCTCAAATCCTTTAGATGAAACATACTCTCCTTGATTCTGATTTATATTATGATCATATCAAAATTTTTGTGATAATACTAGCACCATTTATATGACCAAGAATGCATATTAACATAGGAAGACTAAGCACATAGAGATTCGATATCACTTTTTTAAAGATCACTATGAGAAAGGAGCTATGGATTGATTATATTTCTACCAAATTTTCAATTAGCAGATATATTTACTAAACCACTTGATTATAATAGATTTTCATTCATCTGTGGTCAGTTGAATATTTGTATTATGAATTCTGAAATTTTTAATTAGTGTCTCTCAAATTAGTTTTCATGTTTGCTCACTTAGTTTTTTCCTTATATTAATACTTGTATTTGTTTAAATTTTGGTCTCTTGATTTACTCCTTATAGATGTATACAAAAAGGGAGAAACTTTTAGAATTTTTTTATATGTATGTGTAAAATTGTTGTTGAAAAAATTATTAGCATATTTTGGTATAATAAGCTTTTATCTTATATATTCACTTATTCCATGTTTGTTTGCAAAGTCTTAATCTATTATTCATTGCATAATATTCGATGGAAGGAGCATGGAAGAAGGATGGAATATTTATGCATATTGATTCATCATTGACCACCTTATTAAATATGCACATGACTTAATTTTTCAATGGTATATCATATAGTCACGATTCATTTATCTTGGTACATAAGCATATTTTAGGGGGAGTTTTTCAAGCTTCTTATATTTGTTTTAACTTTAATAACTCATGTGTTTTGTCATCAGCAAAAGGGGGAGAGTGTTGGCCTAAGGGTGCACTCTCCGATTTTTGTTTTGATGATTATAAACCACAAAAAGTTATTCGGTACTAATCAAATTTAAGTGTTTCAATATTTTCAGGGTTCAAAAGGACTCAAAGTATTTTTTCCTCAAAAGGAAGGTTTTGAAGTCTCAATCTTACTCAAGGATGAGATTCAAGATAGGACAATCAAAATTAACATTTGGAAAGCCACTTGAAGATTGCTTGAAGATATATGAATCTATGTAAGAAAATAGTTTGTTAAAGTAGATGTAGAATTGATGCTCAAAAAGTCACAAAAGAAAATACAAGTTTTCAAAATACGAGTTTTCATATCTAGTTATTCCATTTTGGTATTTACAGAGTTTAGTGTTTGATACATGTCTCATATTTTTCAAATTATATATTTTGTTTCTATCATATATCTCATAGCCTTTGTATTGCCAAACATTTCTTAAAGCAATACAAAATATTTAAAAATGAGTTTGATTCAAAAACTTTCTGAAAAATATGTTTTAGGCTTGGTTAGTTCTCATCGTTGTATTGGGTAACTGCCTCTGCATGTGTGCATATTTAACGGACGATCGATCGGTCGATCGATAAACCTAGCAGTCGACCGGGCGGTCGACCGACTGTCACACCCATGTCTCTGTTTGGATCGGCCGACCAGGCGATTGGCTGAGCCTAACAGCTAGTTCAAATTCTTGAACTACCGGTCGACTGGCCGCTCAACCGATGTTCTAGGAGAGCTACAGTAACGGCTAGTTTTCAAAATCTGAGATTTTTAACGTATTTTCTAACGAGTATTTTTGCCTTTTGGACTTAATCTTCCTCCTAATGACCTGATAAGTTTTTCTAATAGTATTTATCATTTTCCTGTATATATAACTCACGAGGAGAGATTAATAGATCTAGAGTTTGGAAATGTTTTTGAAAAATCAAGTTTAGTCTAAAGAGAAAATTTCTAACTTTCAAGTTTCAAGTACTCGCATTTTCAAATTAATTTTCTGCTAGTTTTCTGCTCTTAAATTCTTTCATTTCATCTAAATTTTCTCTCTAATAGGCTACTTGAGCTTCACTCCTCATTCTATACTATAAGTTGTAAAAGAGAGTATTTAAGATCTTTGTGATCACAAGAGCTTGTTAACCTCATTGGCTTTTTGTGCTACCCTCTAGTGTAGAGAATTAAAGTTTGAATTGTGCACTCTGATCTTGTGTAGACCATTATAGTTCCTTTCTGGGAGTTTGATTTCAAACACTTTCTGAAAATTGTGTTTAGGCTTGGTCAGTTCTCATAGTTGTTATTGGGTAACTGCCTCTGCACGTTGTGCATATTTAACGGATGACCGACCGGTCGATCGGCAACCTAGCAGTCGACCGACTGTCACACCCATGTCTCTGTTTAGATCGGCCGACCAGGCTATCGACTGAGCCTAACTGCTACTTCAAATTCTTGAACTACCGGTCGACCGACGCTCGACCGATGCTCTAGGAGAGTTACAGTAACGGTAGTTTTCAAAATCTAAGATTTTTAACTTTTTCTTCAACGAGTATTTTTTCCCTTTTGGACTTATCTCCCTCCTAATGAACTGGTAGGTTTTTCTAATAGTATTTATCACTTGCCTGTATATATATATAGCTCATTGGGAGAGGATTAATAGATCTAGAGTTTTGGAAATGTTTGAAGCTCGAAATAAATCTCTTGTGTTTGCGGTAGTCTTTTCTCTTGCTCTTACTTTGTTGCTATTTCTTGCACCTGTGTTATTGCTTCTCTTGTATTTGCTATTCATTACTTGCATCATATTCATTATTCTTACTTATCGGTTTCACTCATTTCAATAAGAAAGCAATTAAGCACCTCAACTCCTAATCTAGAAGAATATAGAGGAGAAGTTTAGAGTCCTTCACGGGAAAATCTGCTTCACTTCTTGTTGTTTTGAGTGATCATTTGCATCATCATTTGAATTCCGCATAGTTTGCCACTAGATTAGTATTACACCTATTTACCCCCTCTAGGTGTACTTTTACGGCCTCCCCCCGGTCTTTCCTCCCCGACCTTCTCCTTCCCCCGGCCTCCTCCTACCAGCGGCCTCCTCCCTCTCGGATTGGGTAATTTCTCTCTCCTTTTATTATTTATTTAACAGTTGTTAATATAATAATATTGATTAAGGTTTATGCTTGATTTTTTTATTAGGATTTCTGCTGGATATGTTATTAATCATTGAAATTAAGTAACATTTGTTAATATGATACTATTGATTAGGTTAAAACTTGTTTATACACTATACGATACACGGTACACGGGACATAGACACAGACATGTTTATGAAGCATGGAATGAAACAGACACGGGACACATACACAGACACAGACACGAGACATGAACACGAACACGATACGGACACGAACGTACACGTGATACGAAAAAAAAATCTAGAAACATGAAAATGAACACAGACACTGTATAAATCAATTACCTAACCCAATAAACTTTAGATTCATGTTCAACAAACAACGTACATTACTGTCTTATAACTTCTCTTTGATATAAACAACTTATGGATCTCGAAAATGTGGTCTTCAAAAGCCTTTGTTTAAATCAATAGTTAATTTGTATTGTTAGTGGTTATTACAAGTAATGTACGGTGGTTGTTGAATTGTCTGCTTGGAAAAGTTTTGGATACATTATAAAGTTGAACATTGCATACGTGTGTGTGTATTATGACTAATATTTGGTAGTACATTCCTTTGTTCTCTGGGCCACAATACCCTGCCTGGACATGGAGAACACGAGGGAGGTCCGCTAAAATTTAGTCAAAGTACACAAAAACACGTATATATCTCAACTATACAATATAATCTGAATGGGATAGGACCCATCACCTTTAATTGAACACTTATTGTGAAATTTCATAAATTCTAAAGACGGACACGGATACTGACACTGACACGAACACGAACACTGACACGGACATAGACTGGGACACGGACAGACCCAATAAACCCTGGATTCCTATCAAAAAATAACATACATTAGCTGTATAATCAAAACCCTAAACAATAATCCTAACCCAAATCTAACCCTAATCACAACATACAACTAATTAACATATTTATTGCTTATTGTGTTACAGTGCCTATCATGCAGTAAAAATGAAGTGGGACATGAGTTGGGCACACATGGAGAAAATAAATGTGAAATACAAAAATGGATGTGAAGAGTTTATAGAATTGGCTTTTGGTCATTCTGACATTAATAATAAAATAAGTTATCCATTTAGGGATTGTAAGAATAAAAAATACTTGACAAGGACAACGTGACGTTCCATTTACTAATTAAATGGTGGTTCAATATTACGCTCGTCTTGAGTGGTGGCATTTGCATAAAGAACCAAGATAACATCCCCACCAATAAAATGACAGTGATGGCCAGGGTCATGGTGATGGTGTCTACTATGGTGGAGTTGACTATCATGATCTTGAAGTTCACTTTTACATAATCCGATCGATGATGGTTCCAGTGATCCGACCGGCGATGACCCAACTGATGTTCCTCCCTCGGAGACTGATGATTTTCGTGAGGAGGTTAAAAAATTGCATTCTCCACTATACGCAGGCTGTAAAAACTATTTCAGACTGTCATTCATAATAGTGTCTCATCAAATCACAGGGTAAGATCAGCAACATCACATTTGGAGAGACGGTACATTTAGTGAAGAATGCATTCCCTGACATAAACATACCAGACTCGTTTACAAGACTAAGAAATTTATAGAGCATTGGGGTATGATTACAATAAGATTGATGTGTGCCAAAATGGTTGCATGTTGTTATGAAAGCAAGGTGAAAACTTGGATGCTTACAAGGTATGCAATGAGCCTAGATGTAAACCTAGCAAGGCTTCTTTATTGGAAAAATGAAGAAAAAAGTATCTAAAAAAGTTCTAAGGTATTTCCCATTTATTCCAAGGCTCCAAAAAGCTCTATGCGATGGAGATCACTACAACGAACATGAGGGGCATGCGAAAGAGCATCGTAACGATGAGATTTTTTGGCACCCTGCTGATTCAGATGCATGGAAAGATTTCAACAAGAAGCATGCGGGAGTACTCGTTAGAGTCGCATAATGTCAGCCTAGGGTTGGGTACCGACGGGTTCAATCCATTTGGAAACATGAATATCAATTATGGTACATGGCCAATCATTTTAATGGTTTACAACCTGCCTCTGGGATTGTACATGCAACAGTCTTATATGATGATGTCACTACTTATTGAGGGTCGTATAGGTCCAAAGCACAACATCAACGTCTACTTGCAACCATTAATAGAGGAGTTGAATGTATTGTGGGGTCCAGGGATATTAACTTGGGATGCGTCCATGAATAATACTTTCAGATGTGAGCAAACCTTATGTGAACGATATATGACTTCCCGACTACTCTATCATGTCTGGTTGGAGCACGTCTGACTATCTTGCTTGTCCTAGTTATGCAAAAATACTGTATTTGAATGGCTGTACAAATCAAACAAAATATATTATATGGGACATGAACATTTCAGGGAAGATCCTTCGCTACCCCGCCCACAGGGCAGGATGTCTTGTCAAGTATAAGTAATCTCAATGTCGTATTCGGGTTGAATTATAAGAACCCGACAGATACACAGTGAAGGAAGAGAAGTATCTTTTTGAATTATCGTATTGAATATCATAATAATTTAGATTTAATGTACATCGAGAAGAATGTTGGCGAGGTATTGGTTAAGTGGCTAGACGTTCTAAAGCAAGATGTTTATGGCAATACAAGGAGGACATTAGAAAAATAAAGTGCCCTCCCAAAGTACCAAGCGTATCAATATCCACTGGTCCACGACATCCCTTATGTGTTCCAAAATTGCATAAGTATCATCAGATATTCTCTATCCAAAGGAAGGCAATGTGTTTTTTTCTAGGTGGTGTGAAGATTTCAGGTGGCTATTCTTCTAATATTGCATGTTATTTAATTCGATAAGATTGGGGGACTAAAAAGCCATGACTATCACGAATTAATGCAACAGTTGCTTCCAGTAGCAATTTGTAATGTGGGGTTGTCAAAGCAGATGGTGATGCAATAATAGAGTTGTGTGACGATTATGCTCTATAATCAATATGCAGAGGATATTGAGAAGTTGCACACTGACATTGGCCAATTCTATACAAGCTTGAGGAGAAGTTTTCACTTGCGTTCTTCATAGTGATGATTCATTTGACAGTTCATTTAGCTCAAGAGACTAGGGTTGGTGTATATGTACACTATCTATATATGTATCCTGTCGAAAGTGAAACCACCTAGAGGGGGGTCAATAGGTGACTAGCTAATCTAATAGTGAATTAATGCGGAATTAAAACTATTTATGCAATTAAAAACTGTTAAGCTAAACACACAAGGTATAACCTAAGAGTGTAGCCAAATTCTTGGTGAAGGGCTCTGGACTATCTCCTCAAGATTCCTCTAGATAAGAGTTGAGGTGCCGCTATGACTCTCTTGGTTGAATACAAGTGTGAGCAAACAATCCCCAAGCATATATCAATTAAGCACAAACAAATCAAGCAAGTAATGAATATGAACAATAAGAGCATGTAAGATATAAACACAAGTGAGAGATAGAGAGAGCAATCACAAACATGAAAGATTTATTTCAAGGTTCGAGCACCCTTGCTCTACTCCCTGCCTTTAACACTATGAAGGATTTTCATTATAAATCGATCCCACCGGATCACTCGGTGCCGCAACACCTACAATGAGTTCACACTAGAAATCCTTGGACTCACTAGTCCCTCTCTTGTTCCCGCAAGAACTACACACCGCAAGCACACTAGCTTGCCGAGGCGGCACCTCTAACCAAGCTCTCACAAGAACCGAAACAACGCGAACCCGCAAGTCCGCCCTCAAAAACAAGAATGAACTCTTGGTAATCTAAACACTTTAATCACCTACAATACTCTCACAACAACTCTCCTAGAGGATAGATATGGCAATGAAAAGCTCAAGTATGTGTGAGAAAAATAGGATTGAATATGTGATGAAAAACTCAAAGAATCACTTTTGAAAACCTCTTGATAAACTCTCCTTTTGATTTAGAAATATAGCTCTAAAACATGTGGAGAAAACCACTGAGATAGGTAGGAAAAACTAGCTCAAAAACTCTCTTGAATATTGTAGAAAACAGTCCAAGAGAAGCCCCCTTTACAGGCTTCAAAAATGTGGCCGTTGGAGGCCAACTCAACAGTCTGGAATGCTGGCGGTCGACCGCCCGGTCGACCAGCTAACGGTCATATTTCTGACCGTTATGCCAGCGGTCGACCGGCCGGTCAACCGTAAACTGGCAAATGACCCAGCGGTCGACCGCCCGGTCCGGACCGGGCCATTTCCAGAGAGCAGAGGCTCTCTGGCAGTCGACTGTACAGTCAACCGGCCCTTGGTTGTGCACGTTTGTGCACGTCGATCGACCGCCGGTTGATCGACCTCTGACATGGTCGACTGTGCGGTCGGCCGGCAGAAGGCCAAAAACAGTTATTTTAGCGATTTAAAACTTGGCTTTTACCTTCAATATAATCTCATAAATTCTCTAAATATCTACAAAAATAAGTTCAGTAATATACTTTGATATACGAACATGTTTGAGTAAAAATCAAAACATGTTACAAACATTTTGAACTATTTTTGTAATATGGAAGTTTTGCCTTAAACAAACATCTGTATTTTCCAAAATCGATTTTTTTAAAACTTCTCCAAATATAAAAACAAGATATTCTAAACACTTTTTAAGCTTAGTGTGTATGGATATGATCTATTACACATATATGATGAAATATCTATGTTTTTGACATTAAGCTCTAAATTAAGTTTTGATAAAAACACATGTATATTTCTAAGCTTAACTTAAAATCAAAATGGTAATTTTCAAAATGAAATCTCTATTATGAAAACACATATAAATCTTGTGTGTGAGTGTATATATACTTGAGCATTTCACCAACTAATCTATCCTTTATATTTTATCTAAAAATAAAATCTTACTACAAAAAATCTAGACACAAGTCTTCTTCAAAATCTTCTCTGAAGGTCTTCTTCTCCTTCTTAACTTGGTTCAAAACTTGATCCAAAGAATTAGACTCCTCTTGAGTATTTGATGCAACCTTGATGCGCGAACTCTTGAATCAACACGTGCTAGCTCCAAAAACTTGACTTGAAATTCTTTGTTGAAGCTAAACACCAACTAAGATCTTGATCAAATATCTGACACTAATTAAACACAAAATCATTAGTATTATAATTACATGAGTTAATCATCATCAAAACTAGAGTGATGGGTCTTTGGGCCAACAATCTCCCCCTTTTTGATGATGACAAAACTCATGGAGTTATATATGTTGGATTAAAGTCAAGTTTCATAGAAGTTCCCCCTTAACTCATGCATAACAATAAACAAACAGTTATTCAATGAAGTGCATAAAACTAAACAAATATATATGCATAGACAAGGTGAGAGAAACATGGATAAACGAAAAATTCTTTTCCCAAAAACCTTCTCCCCTTTTTGTATAAACTTTAAAAATCATTCTCCTCCTTTTTGTATAAACATAAACTCAAAATGTAAATATGCATATATATACTCAAAATCATTCTCTCCTTTTTTGTCAATCATAAACAAAGTGGTGAAAAATAAATCAACAATAAAGATATATATGCATATACATTCATGAAGATGAAGATGTAAAGTTAGCTCCCCTGTATACATGCATTACATGAAGAAAGAATGACAAAAACCTAACTCATATAAAGCATAATAGACAATGCATAAGTGGAGATGTTAACTCCCCATACACATGTGTACCACATAAAGAAGAGATGTCAATCTCCTCAATACAAGATACATTCAATATGAATCTATATATACAAGAGATGTTAAGCTCCCCTTGCATATAGACAATACATATCAAAACAATTTTTAACACAAATTTTGATAATATATAAACAAATTTTTTATTTTTCTTAAATCAACAAATCAATTTTGAGATATTACAAGATTTTTGATACCATTTGAAATTGGAAATTTGTGATACCATTGAAATTGAAACATTTGTAAATTTTGATACCAATGAAAGAAAATATTTTATACTTTGATACCAATTGAAACATATGGTAAATTTTGATACCAAACAAAAGGTAAATCATTTTTTATACCAATTTTGATACCAATTGAAATGAAAGGTTAAACATTCTTGATACCAATTTAAATCGAAACCCAATTGAAATAAATATATATTGATACAAATTAAAGTATATTGTAAATTTTGATATCAATAGAAATATCAATTGAAAATAATGCATAAGCTTATTTAAATACCAAATGAGATATCAATTTGAAATCAAGATTTAAGTCAAGCTTAGAAAAACATAATTTGTGCTTTAAACATGTAAATATATATAAATAAATCAAGCACAATCAAATCATATATATATATGTATGAAAATGAAAATACCAATGAAAATTGATATTATTTGAAATTGAAGCATACATATATAGAAAACAAAATATGAGTATACAAAAAAAATATCAATTGCGATACCAATTGAAAATATGATGAAAATCAAGTGTATAACTCATAATTGTCCACCCTTTTTATGCACAAGATAAAAAGATTTTCAATAAGGCTCACAAGGTATGGTCGCCCATCGATCCGCCCTTTTAGGGTTGGAAGGGGTTTTCAAAAATAATAGTTTGAAAATATTTTGCAAAATTTGAAAACTCTACCAATTGAGGAATAAATAACTAGTTTAAAGTAATTTTAAAAAACAAGTTAAAGATCCTTCAAATATGAAAACAAATCATATATATCGATGAATCATACTAAATACACAAAAGTTGACACTCGAAATCTATAAAGCTCAAATATGTGCTCATGAAACAAATTCATGAGTAAACAAAAATGATGTGAGTGTATAAAGGTTATATGATTAGCATAATCATGAAAAATAGTCAATGAGTCTCAAAATGAATATGAATTTTTTTATCAATCAAATATGAAATCATAAAAATTTATTTTTCATTAAAAAAAACTTAAAGGCATATGTATGTTTTATTAAATATGCATACATATCCCAACATAAAAAGAGTCCAAAATAGTATTTGCATGAAGGCAAGTGACTCAAGGGTATACATGTATATTTATTAGTTTTCAATAAAAATTACATATACATGAAGCAAAACATGCACAAAAATAGGAAAAACAAGTGTAAATGAGAAAATTATCAAAACTAGGTTATACATATATATGCAATGAGTACAAATGAGCACTGAAGTACAAACATATAAGAATCAATTGTTGCTCACTACTTGTATAAATATAGACACAAATTTTGACAAAAATTACATCTAAACAAGTTATTCATCACATGAAGCACAACACCAAAACATGCTAAACATATTATCTATGTAGAAGCATGTAAACTAAAATAGGAGTTTAGAGATAGTTACCAAACCATAGAACTATACTCTAAGTCCCCAAAACATGGTGGCCTTCCCACCAAAACTTCCTTGATAGCGGTGCATCGATTTTTTATGTCCATTTAGCCCATGCATCCACCACCAAAGCACCAATTCTCTCACATCATGTGAGAGTCCACACCTACATCAAACACAAGAGGTGGGGATTTTGGTATCCATTTTCTTTTGGGTCCACGGGGGTTAGTATTATTTGAAACCCAAACAATTTTATTAGCAAAATTAATATGGTTTATCTTATCATAACAAAACTTTGCTAAATGGCCTTTGCGGTCACAATGTGTACATTTATACACTTTAGAATGCACATGAGAATGAGTATGATCATGATGTATATAAAGTGTACATAGGTATGCCGTGGGTGATGTGCATGAACATGTGGAGCTTGTTTCTTTTGAAACAAGGTTTCCAATCTATTATGATTAAATGCACAATTGCTCAAAGTTAAACTTAAACAATCTATTCTATTTTTCAAAAATTTAAGCTCATTTTTATCATTGGTTGCATGAAAAGCATGATGAGAATGAGAATCAACAATCTTGTTCTTTTTGAAAAATTTTCTTTTTCTTTTGAAATAATTATTCTTTTTAAAAAGTTATTGTCTTCCAAAGCAATTTCCTTTCTTTTTCACCAAAATAATCTTATTTTTTAAAGAAATATTTTCTTCACAAAGATCATTCAATTCAGAAGTCAAGGAAATATTATCCTTTTTTTAAAATTCGTTTTCTTTGAAATGCGGTCAAATTGATTTTTAAGAGAATCATTTTCTTTTAACATGGAATCAAATTTATTTTTCATTTTCTTATTATCCTTTTTGAGCAAGTCATATTTTTCAAGAAGTTGTTGACAAAAAGATGCAAGTTCATCATAAGACATGTCAATATCTTCTTCTAGCTCGGATTCGAAATTTACCTCAAGAGGGTTATCCCCTTGGACCATGTAGCACAAGTTGGAAGCATCACTTCTAACATCCGAGCGCTCCCCGCATAATATTACTTTTATTCGCCAAGGGAGACTATATTGTTCCATACTAGAAAAGCTGAATCAAAGTTAGAAATCCTAGACAAATATCATCATTTAGGGTACTCTTAATGCATGGATAGCATTTGCAATAGCCTCAAGGTTTTTCTATTGAAACAATATGAATCTTTAATAGTGACAAAATAAATATGAATACCTAGGGCTTTGAGCTACATAGACATCTTAACTTTCCAAGTTTGAATGTTAAGAATGTCAAACATGGGAGGTGACATGAAATCCATATGTGTGTACAAATATTGTGATTAGCTATAAATGAGGATCTTTAACTCTAGGTTATTAGATCCAAATCAAGAGCACTAAGCTTTGATACCAACTGAAATCACCAAGAGGGGGTGAATAGGTGACTAGCTAATCTAATGGTGAATTAATGCTAAATTAAAATTATTTATACAAATTAAAAATTATCAAGCTAAACACACAAGGTATAACTTAAGAGTGTAGCTGAATTCCCGGTGAAGGGCTGTGGACTATACTCAAGATTCCTTTAGATAAGAGTTGATGTGCCGCAATGGCTCTCTTGGTTGAATACAAATGTGAGCAAATAATCCCCAAGCATATATCAATTTAAGCACAAATATATCAAATAAGTAATGAATATGAACAAAAAGAGCATGCAAGATATAAACACAAGTGAGAGATATAAATAGCAATCACAAACATGGGAGATTAGTTTAGAGGTTCGAGCACCCTTACTCTACGTCCCCGCCTTCAACACTATGATGGATTTTCACTATAAACTGATCCCACCGGATCACTCGGTTGTCGCAACACTTACAATGAGTTCACACTAGAACTCCTTGGACTTAGTAGTCCCTCTCTTGTTCCCGCAAGAACTACACACCGCAGGCAGAGTAGCTTGTCGAGGTTGTACCTCTACACTGAGCTCTCACTAGAAATCGAAACAACGCGAACCCGCAAGTCTGCCTCCTCAAAAATAAGAATGAACTCTTGGTGTTCTAAACATTTTGATCACCTACAAATACTCTCACAACAACTCTCCTAGAGAATAGATATGGTAATATAAAGCTCAAGTATATGTGAGAAAATTAGGATTGAATATGTGATGAAAAACTCAAAAAATCACTTTGAAAACCTCTTGTTAAACTCTCCTTTTGATTTAGAAATATAGCTCTAAAACATGTGGAGAAAACACCTGAGATAGGTAGGAAAAACTAGCCCAAAAACTCTCTTGAAATCTTATAGAAAACAGTCCAAGAGAAACCCCTTTTATAGGCTTTAAAAATGTGCCGTTGGAGGCCAACTTAGCAGTCTGGACTGCTGGCTGTCGACCACCCGGTCGACCGACCAACAGTCAGATTTCTGACCGTTGTGCCGGCCGGTCGACCGTAAAATGGTAAATGACCCAGCGGTCGACCACTGATCGTGGGCGGAACTAGCACTCAAAAATGCGTATTATGTGAAATCGATGTAAAAGCTCGAATGTGCTAATGTACCCTCGATACTTCCGTTATAGCATTGGCTCAACGGGTCGTATCCACAGGGAAGGGAGGCGATAGAAGCATTAACAGTCTCTATTCACGTCAGTTGTTAACACTTCTTCTTTGTTGAAAGAATGAAAAAGAAAGTGAAAAGAAAAGAAAAGGAAAACAAGCATGTGGTAGGTGAGGAGAGCGATGAAAACGTCGAAGTGAAAACAAAATAGAAAGTGGTTTGGAAAACAAATAGAAATGGAAATGGAACTAAGGTGAACTAAGAAGACGGTGAAAACAACGATGGAAATGATCAAAATAAACTTGAAAATGATTTCTAAATCAAGCTAAAAGAAAACTCATGGCTACTAACTACTAAGTGATCCACTAACCATGCTAACCTCTTCGAGATAGTTGCCTCACATTTTGATCCTCGGCCATCACAATCCTTGGCTCCAAGAGACGGTACAAAGCATGGCTCATGGATGGTTCATCACATTCAAAACATTGCATCAAGAACAAGCTAATACAAGCATCACTCATTACACTACTAGCATGAAATAAAAGAGCATGAAATAAAAGAGAGTTAGCTTGGTTAGCAAGTTAGCAAGTTAGCAAGTTAGATGTTAGAACCCATCATCTTTGGCCATCAATGGCTCTTGCAAGAACAAGGCCTTGTAGAGGCAACCCGATTCATGTGGATTATCAAGTAAGTGGTTAGATGGTTAGTGGTTAGTAGTTAGATTGCCATGAGAAGAAAAAGTTAGCAAGAAATCATGTAGAAGGTTTGTGAGATTACATTGGAAGAGAAAGGAGGCATCTTTACATAGAGTGTCACTCTCTATTACATCAATCCCTCACTATCTCTCTCTCTAGAAATCACTCAGCCCTACTACAATGATCTAAGAAAAAGAAATGAAAATACAAGAAATGAAGAACACTCACCTACACTACTCCTAAAATCTGCACCTACTCCTAAAAACGAAAACTGCTCTCGGTTTGGGCCACTGCAGGGCTATTTATAGGCATAGGAAGGATCCAGAAGACGAGACGGGGCCACGCGTCGAAAATCGACGCATGGCTCCGTTCTATTGCCGCGTATCCGCAAGGATTTCCGTGGATCCGCGGCAATACCAGGGACTCTGGTCCCTGGTTTTGGTCTGTGGCTCCGTCTGGCTTCGAGACGCTTCGTGGTATATCCAGTTTCGGGTAATTTCGATCGCAGATTCGTCTGATGTGCGCAAGAGGCTAGGTTCAATGAATCTTCTAGATAATCCCTTGCTTGGCCTCCAAGTAATGCGGATTTAATTACCCTTAATTGGGTCTAATTAAGCTCTTATTACACCTTTGCCCTTGGACTTTGGATCTACCTGCAATTAAGACCAAAACACGGTTTAGACCGACAATTTATTCATAAATCTGTGAGAGAATGCGACATAATAATGCAGAATTATAGACTAATCACACCCCCACACTTATTCTTTTGCTCGTCCCGAGCAAAACAAGAAAAGAAAAACTATACTACAAGGGTTATTACACCACTTTAGCAGGTGACGCGATTGCACTGAGCGTGTGCAACAAGCCGTTAAACCTCTAGGTTGCCCTAGAGGAGGAGTGTTGTCTCCTGAGGGTTTTCAGCGGATTGCACCCACAAAATCCATAAAGAAAGAAGACACATGTTAGTATTTTGAAAACACATTTTGAAAGAGTGACAAGTTTATAAAATATTTTTGCAAAAATATAAGTGATCTAAGGTCATAAGTCCACCACCAATCAATCTTCCTTAAACTTAGTCTCTATGCAAGATCTTGTCTTCAATCAAGGTAAGAATTCAAAATTGGATTGAATATTTTATCTTTCATAAAACCTAGATAATATGCACTTTGTGATAGTGAAGATTTCTGGGATTTCAACTTTAACCATCAAGCCATTTATTTATATATTTATTTTCTTTTTCTTTTTCTTCTTTTTTTTTTCCTTCTTCCCTTAGTTTTCTTAGGCTTTCTAGTTCACCCATGTAGCGAGCCTATAACCGATGACTCCCAAACCAGACGGTCCTTAGGGCACCAGATGAGAAAACATCCCTCGGGTTAAAGGACTCGAGTAAACAAGGCCACAAAACTAAGGGGGATTATTCATTTCCTTTACCACCGTTAGGCGTGAATAATCATGCTTCTTGAGGCATAATTATCCAGCTTAATAAGTGATTTTTTTTTTTACTTTATGGCATTTTAGGTCTTTGTTTCCATCCCAAAAATTGTGTGAGTGTGAAGTGCATACTATCTAAGGCAAAAAATTCAAGATAAAATTATCTCCCCAATCTTTTATACTTAACCTATAATTTTAGACAAGATTCATTATTTCAACTAGGTTTAAGATGTCATAATTAAGGCTTTCTTAATTTCTAAGATCATCTTAATTTTCTTAAAAATAGATTAAAACTTTGTCTCTTATTTCAAAAAGTTTTTAAAGAAAGAGAAAATTCCTATACAAAAGAGAAGATTTCTAAAAGTATCCTAAAAGAAGTGTAAAAGAAAGAAAAATCTAAAAACTCTAAGTTAGTAAACCCTTCCCCACACTTATCTCATGCATTGTCCTCAATGCATCGTGATGTATGTATGCATGAAACAAATAGAGAGGGAAGGAAAAAAAAATTACCTCAAGGTGGTGGTTCCGGTGGCGGCCTGATTGGTCCACGAAAGGCGGTCCAATCATTCTTACGTGGAGTCCGGAGGAACCCACCAGAGACCTCCATGATACAACCCACTAGAAAGATGTATGCATGTGTGATTTTTATTAAAAATGTTACCCCATCTAATTTCCAAATTTGCAAAATAATTTCAGAGTCAAAATTTTCAAAGCCCTGTCCCAGAATGGAATGATTGATTTGGACACAGGAAGCACAGGAACTAACACCGACTCAGAAAAAAAACTTAAATCAAGTAAAGGTTCAGGAGTCGAGATTGGTTCAGAAAGTGGGTCCAAATCAAGAAGATGAAGCTCAAGTCCACATTCATTTCCCCATAATGGAATGTGACTTTCTAAGAGTGGTGATTCAAGTTCAGGAATGACAGGTATGGGAATCAAAACTGACTCTAAAATGTTACTCAAATTGGGTATTATAACAGGAGTCAACAATGATTCAGGAATTTGAACTGGATCACAAATTTGAGGATCAAAGTCACATTCCTCATTGAGTTCAATTCCACAAAAATGAGAACTTGCCAATTTATCAATGGGACTTTCAAAAGTAAGAAATTGGTCAAGTTCAATATGATCATCATAAATGATTGGTGATTCAATTTCACAATGGATTGGCACTGGATCCAATACTGACTCGGGAAAAGGATTGAAATCAGGTGAAGATACTGGAGTCATAATTGAATCAGGAAGTAGAATTGAATCACTAATTTGAGGTTCATGATCATATTCATGTTCAAGTTCAATTTCAGAAAATGGATAACTTGCCAAAATGTCAATGGGATCTTTAACATTTGAAGTTTGGACAAGTTCAGATGGGTGTGCTGAAATTGAATCTTGATTTCCAAAACAACATGACTCTTTGGCTCTGTCAGAATGGGTAGTGACATTAGAAATAGGATGAGAATGAAGAGTTTGGATCATCATATCTATGTCACGGTTACGAGCATTTTGAGCCTGAGTCATGAATTCAAGCATCTTTTTATAAGTCATTGGTTCATCGTTTTGTTGAAGAGATGCAGTGTCGTTTTGGAATTGGTGGTGAAATTGTGAGTCCATCAGATTTTGTGATTGTTGTTTGGACTCACAAAAAGTTCCTTACTCATTTTCAAGGCAGATGGTTGTTCATTGTGAAGAGGTGAAACTGAGTAAGACTCTTGAAAATACTGTGGAATTGGAGAGGCCAATGTTTCTTGAAGTTGTTGCTCGGCCCTTTGTAGATTGGCTTCTAAACTCTTTTGTAACTCAGATTTTCTTCAATGGGAGGTGTAGAAAAAGGAGTATAAGAAGCGAAATCGGGGAATGAATATTGTGGACAAGGTGAATATGGTGGACAAGGAGTTTGAAAATTTGACTCGGGGGACTTGAATCCCCATTGACTCTGTGACGAGTTGAAATTATTTTGAAAATTATAGTCATAAGAATGTGGATATGGGTTGTATTGATTCGAATAAGGCCAACCCGGTGTATGTGGTTGGTGCATATTGTAAAACGCCGGGTTGGAATTATCCGAATAGAATGGAGTCGGCGTGAAATATGGATTCATGTTCGGATTGAAAGAATTATTTTTGTTGAATGCCATTTCACACAAAAAATCACAAAAAAGAAAGAATCAAACAACAAACAAAAAGAAAACAAAAAATCAAAACCAAGCCAAGAGAAGGGTTGACCTAGACCTAGATGAAATGTCCCTAGGGGCCAACGTCTATTCAAATTTTATTAGGGCTTGGGTTGTGTGAGTGGGGAGATGATTTTTGGGCTAAGGAAGGGTGATTAAATCCCACCTTATCTTGTTTGGACTTTGCCCTAAATTCAATTTGTGCAAGTGTGCAATATAGACAAGAATATAACACAAAGCGATAAATCACCCACGTGTTTGTCCTATGCTATATGCAATGCCATATGTACATCTCCATCCAGATCACAACAACAGAACAAAATACAGTATATTGGAATTGAATTGACACGTGCCTAAATGCAAATGTCTAAACCGTTTTAAAGGCGTCCAATTACCGTATTTTAGTTCTTTTATTTATTATGGTGTGTAGGCAATCACAGCAAAAAGATAGCAGCACAAATCAACTAGCTATTACAAGATACACATCCCAGAACAAACAAGATACAACATTATTGCACAATGGCCGCGTTTGCGCGGCAGATGTCGCGATTTCGCGGATTTTGTTTAGAAACTGGGGCCCTGCTTTCAAGAGCAGGGGGATGCAAAGCTAGTTTATGTTTTGCAAGATTAAGCACCTGTAAAGAATATCCTGCACACCAAAACAGAGAAGACAAATGTTAACAAAAACGTGAAAACAAAACCATTCCCTTCCCCGGCAACGACGCTAAAATTTTGATCGTGGGCGGAACTAGCACTCAAAAATGCGTATTATGTGAAATCGATGTAAAAGCTCGAATGTGCTAATGTACCCTCGATACTTCCGTTATAGCATTAGCTCAACGGGTCGTATCCACAGGGAAGGGAGGCGATAGAAGCATTAACAGTCTCTATTCACGTCAGTTGTTAACACTTCTTCTTTGTTGAAAGAATGAAAAAGAAAGTGAAAAGAAAAGAAAAGGAAAACAAGCATGTGGTAGGTGAGGAGAGCGATGAAAACGTCGAAGTGAAAACAAAATAGAAAGTGGTTTGGAAAACAAATAGAAAAGGAAATGGAACTAAGGTGAACTAAGAAGACGGTGAAAACAACGATGGAAATGATCAAAAGAAACTTGAAAATGATTTCTAAATCAAGCTAAAAGAAAACTCATGGCTACTAACTACTAAGTGATCCACTAACTATGCTAACCTCTTCGAGATAGTTGCCTCACATTTTGATCCTCGGCCATCACAATCCTTGGCTCCAAGAGACGGTACAAAGCATGGCTCATGAATGGTTCATCACATTCAAAACATTGCATCAAGAACAAGCTAATACAAGCATCACTCATTACACTACTAGCATGAAATAAAAGAGCATGAAATAAAAGAGAGTTAGCTTGGTTAGCAAGTTAGCAAGTTAGATGTTAGAACCCATCATCTTTGGCCATCAATGGCTCTTGCAAGAACAAGGCCTTGTAGAGGCAACCCGATTCATGTGGATTATCAAGTAAGTGGTTAGATGGTTAGTGGTTTGTAGTTAGATTGCCATGAGAAGAAAAAGTTAGCAAGAAATCATGTAGAAGGTGAAGGAGATTACATTGGAAGAGAAAGGAGGCATCTTTACATAGAGTGTCACTCTCTATTACGTCAATCCCTCACTATCTCTCTCTCTAGAAATCACTCAGCCCTACTACAATGATCTAAGAAAAAAATGAAAATACAAGAAATGAAGAACACTCACCTATACTACTCCTAAAAACGAAAACTGCTCTCGATTTGGGCCACTGCAGGGCTATTTATAGGCATAGGAAGGATCCAGAAGACGAGACAGGGCCACGCGTCGAAAATCGACGCGTGGCTCTGTACTATTGCCGCGGATCCGCAAGGATTGCCGTGGATCCGCGGCAATACCAGGGACTCTGGTCCCTGGTTTTGGTCCGTGGCTCGTCTGGCTTCGAGACGCTTCTTAGTATATCCAGTTTCGGGTAATTTCGACCGCAGATTCGTCTGATGTGCGCAAGAGGCTAGGTTCAATGAATCTTCTAGATAATCCTTGCTTGGCCTCCAAGTAATGCGGATTTAATTACCCTTAATTGGGTTTAATTAAGCTCTTATTACACCTTTGCCCTTGGACTTTGGATCTACCTGCAATTAAGATCAAAACACGGTTTAGACCGACAATTTATTCATAAATCTGTGAGAGAATGCGACATAATAATGCAGAATTGTAGACTAATCAACCACCAGTCGACAGGCCATTTCCAGAGAGCAGAGGATCTCTGTCGACCGTGCGGTTGACCGACCCTTGCCTGTGAATGTTTGTGCACGTCAGTCGACCGCCCGGTCGACCAACCTCTGGCACAGTCGACCGTGCGATCGGCCGGCAGAAGGCCAAAAATAGTTATTTTAGTGATTTAAAACTTGCCTTTTTACCTTCAATAAAATCCCATAAATTCTCTAAAAATCTACAAAAATAAGTTCAGTAATATACTTTGATATACGAACATGTTTGAGTAAAAATCAAAAAATGTTACAAATATTTTGAACTATTTTTGTAATATGAAAGTTTTGCCTTAAACAAAAATTTGTATTTTTCAAAATCGATTTTTCTAAAACTTCTCCAAATACAAAAACAAGATATTCTAAATACTTTTTAAGCTTAGTGTGTATGGATATGATCCACTACACATATATGATGAAATATCTATGTTTTTGACATTAAGCTCTAAATTAAGTTTTGATAAAACACATTTATATTTGTAAGCTTAAAAATCAAAACGGTATTTTCTAAAATGAAAGCTCTATTATGAAAACACATATAAATCTTGTGTGTGAGTGTATATGTACTTGAGCAATTCACCAACTAATCTATCATTTACATTTTATCTAAAAATAAAATCTTATTACAAACAAACCTGACACAAGTCTTCTTGAAAATCTTCTCTTAAAAATCTTCTTCTCCTTCTTGACTTGGTCCAAACCTTGATCCAAAGAGCTAGACTCCTCTTGAGTACTTGATGCAACCTTGATGCGCGAGCTCTTGAATCAACACGTGCTAGCTCCAAAACTTGACTTGAAATCTTTTGTTGAAGCTAAACACCAACAAAAATCTTGATCAAATATCTGACATTAATTAAACACAAGATCATTAGTACTATAACTACATGAGTTAATCATCATCAAAACTAGAGTGATGGGCCTTTGGGTCAACAGAAAGGTGTGTACATATAACATAGTTATTTGCATTAATTGATCCCTATAATTAATTTAAATCCTATATAATTAACATGTCATGAATTATTCTATTAACGTTAGGTACTTGGGTTATTTAAAATCTTATGTACAAGACAAGAGGCGGCCAGAGGGTTCAATAACTGAATGCTACATCATAGAGGAATGCCAAAGCTATTGCTCGCGGTATATAGACAGTAATGTAGAATCCAAGAACAATCATGATGTCAAGGAAGAAAGCCCCTGATCTTTTATTTTCTCGGTTCCTGGTGAATACAGTGTCTTTCAATCTCAGTACATGACACTCATGTATGCCGAAATACATAGTGTGCATAATCATTAATTGTTTAACTGTGATAAAGTTACCCCTTATATTGAGTACATTACACTATACAAATTTTAAGCTTCATAAATTTAAAAAATTGTGAATTGTCTCAACATGTCATGCATATCTTACAGATAGCACCATTTATGACAGATTCTCAACGAGAGCTCCTAATTATAAATGGCTTATTCAAAATGCACATGATAAGAAATTTTGAAGATGGTTCCGAGAAAGTGTAAGTGTTATCAACAATATATTTTCACATCGTTTTAGTCTAATGATTTTATGAAATAACCTTGTTTAACTAAATAGGCTGCACGAGAGGCCATAATAGATGTAGATCTATTAATCTTGTCTCGGTTTCTCGAGTTTAAAGTCAAGACATACAAAATCTTTAATATACAAGGTTTCAAATTTCGCATGAAATCATTTGAAGAGTCTAACTGTACTCAGAATAGCAGAGTTGTTATTATGACTACGCAAGTGTGCATGATAATGACCTGAAAGAAGGAGTTATTACTTATTATAGAGTGATCAAATTTATCATTGAACTATCATTAAATGAGGGACGCAAGAAGATCAAATTTTTTGAGTGTGACTGGGTCTATAACAACAAAAATAAAAAAGACAAACATGGTTTCACATTTGTTGACTTTACAAGGCCAAATAATAAAACTTATCCCTTCATTCTACGATCTCAGTATTGCAAGCATTTTTCGTGTCGGATCCATATAATATGCCTTGGGTGGTGTCCATTATCACAAAACCAAGGGATACCTTCGATTTAAGTACCAAATGAATGCTTAGAGGTAATGCTTATCCAAACAAATCCTACTGTGACGTCTACTTCTACTAACGGTGTTGACCCTATGAAGGAGTAACAAATTTATTATAATTTCTTCCACTTTAATTTTAATTATATACTCAATTTTTTAATGTAACACAGTATTAATGTACCATTGCTTTACTTTATGTCTAGAGATGATCTAGCTTCATATATTTACTTTATTTCTGATATGATCTCATTGCATGTATTATATGATTTCTTAACTTTACGTGTTGTGTACTTTATTTTCTGCGTTATATCTATTATACGACTGCTTAACTTTATGTATTGTGTACTTTATTTTTTGCGTTGACTTACATATATCTATTTTATGATTGCTTAACTTTATATTTGGAGTTTATAATTGTGAAACACAGGTCTTCTAAAATGGCAGCGACATCCTCCAACCAGTTCAAGAGAAAGAACAGCCCCGATCCAGATTGATAGAGATGGTTGCCCGTTTGACCCTCACTATGACGCACTCTCCGATCGCATTAGTCGTCATGTCTACCATTGTGATGAGTTCCCTTCGACCCTAACTTGGCCTGACTATAAAAATTCAAGGAGAGTTAAGCATTATATCATGAGTCGGTTGTAAGTTGTGTTATGCTTTATTATGATTTTATATTTACATTTATGTTTTATTGAGATTTTAATCCAACTGACATTGTATTATATGCAGGGTGATTTTATATGCAGGTTCTCGTTCATTAATTTTGACAGTTGTTTCTTCTGGTCATTGATTCTCTTTAATCTTCTTAAATTTCTACCTATGTGTATTGTAGGGTTTATGAGTAATAGAAACTAGTTACTCACTTACCTATAGGTTGATACATTCTTCTTTCACCCCACACGTATCACATATATATGCACATATACAACACAAGGTAGTACACCAAACATAATAACGAAATCATGACTATAATTTATCCATCCAGAAATACTTACGTCACTGTAAAGGCATGTATATCAAATGATCATATCACACTTTACAATAGTCACATATTATAGATCATCGGTATACATGTACAGATCATTGATTGTGATCCAATTTTGCATATTTTACCATATCATTCCCATGCATTTTTGCAAATAAAAAATATGATTTTTTACTCATCTTCTCTATATTTTTGCAGGTCCACACTCAAATGGAGAAAAGGCCCAAAAAAATCACTTTAATTAGCAATAATTAAAGAGATTAATTCCAAGCCCAAAAGAGAGCCAAAGTTTAAACCCAAGATCCAGAGAATTCTACACGCCAGCTCAAGATTCTAGAAGGCCACGTGGATAACAACCTTGTAACAAACTCATACCAGAAAGTTGTTACCCAACAACTTCAGTTGAGCCGCAAAATCTGGGATTTTGCCGCCAAATTGCGGCAGTTGGAAGTTTGTTGGAGCTCCGGATTTTGCTCCAACAACCTGGCTCTAGATGCTTCTCTCTGAGGCTATAAATACAGGACCAGGGCTTGCGCAACAGAGTGTGGAAGAGAGATTAGAGATTAGAGATTAGATGCTTGTATTTTTGTAGGATTTTTCTCTAGGATTTTTTGTAGTGCTCTAGATCTTCTTCCTCCCTAGAAATTCTGCAAAAGAGAGTTGTAAGAGAGAGAAAGCTTGTGTACACCAAGGAGTGACAACTTGTGAAATAAGGATTCATCCATTCTCTTCTCTCTACTTGAGCATTTTCTAGTTTACTTGCTTTCTTTACTTCTAGTTTTACTTTACTTGCTTTTTAATTCATGCTTTGCTTTTGTTTTGTAATGGCTTGTAGCTAACTTTTCTTCTCATGTCTAGCTAACCACTTACCTTGCTAACTACTAACTCATGGGTGATTGCTATCCTTAATCTTGCAAGTTGTATGGCCTTCTCTTCTCCGATAGGTTACTTTCATGCTTGGCTAGTATCTTGTTGTAATTCTCCATATGATTCATGTGTGCCTCATTTAGAGCCTTGTCTAGAACAAGTGCCTTGATGGAACATGGAGATGGATCACCAATATGCTATTTGTTGTACAACTTCTTTACTTCCATTAATGAATGTTGTATCTTCTTCCTTAGCATCCCTTGAGTGTAGCTCTTTTGATTCCATTATTGTAAGTCTAATTTGTAGGCCTATGACATCTATGAGGCTACAAGACAAGTCCAAGAATGATCACCCGTCATCCAAGTGGGAAAGTAATTAGACCAACACGCAAGACAAATCTTTGCCGATGAATCAACATGAGGTACGCATTCACCATCACGAAGTTTAGTAAGTTTTAGCAAGGAAGTAAGGTTAGCTAGTCATGATTTTCTCATCTTAAATTCTTTCTACAAGTTTCATTCCATTTTGTTTTCTTTCCAAAGTAAATATCATCTTTGATTTCTTTTCACTTTCCATCATGAACATATCCACCAATTCTTTTACTTCTTTTTCCAATTTGTTTTTATTCTTTTAAGACAAAGAAGAATCTTCGTTTTCTTTCTTCACTACCAACCGTAACGCTTCCATCGCAAGCTCTCCCTGAGAATCGACTCGGTATAGCCCATGCTATAACGGAGATAGGAAAGGGTACATTAATCATCTCGAATACATTTGTGGAGTGATCAAAGCACTTGAGGTTGAATCTAGACCTTATCTCTTTTTATTGAATATATTTTGTGTGCAAATTATACTCCACAATACAACACCTTTCCCGTCTAATCAAAAATTGGCGCCGTTGCCGGGGAGAGCAACGATTTTTGGTTTAAAGTGAAGAACTAAACGAATTTTCTTCTCTGTTGCAGGTTACAGGTGAAGAAACATAAAAAATTTGCATTGCAGAAACATATAAGTGGACCTGGGCCTCTACTCTCGAAAGCAGAGACAAGGATCCCTCTGAATTGCCGCAAATTCTGGGTTTTTGCCGCAGAATTGCGGCAAGGAGGAGTGAACTCCTAACAATTTTTCTGCAGGGCTTCTGATTCTGCAAAACACATCTGCTGCAGTACTTAATTTCTTGTATTCTTCACCATACTCCTGCTAATAAAATCAACAGTAAAAAATTGGTTGAAAACGTTAAAAATTGATTAGACATTTGCATTTCTAGGCACGTGTCTTTTTCAATTCATTTACTTTTACTGTTGAAGAGTGCTGGAGGCAAGGTACGTTTTGCATTGCATGTAGACTAGGAATCATCTCTTGCTTGATTGTCATGCTTTGAGTGTATCCTAGTTATATATCTTGTACACTTGCACAAAATCAATTTTAAGGGCACTAACCCATAAATAAGATAAGGTGGGGATTTTATCACCCTTTCCTTAGCCCAAAAACCACCATCCCAGCACTCACTAACCCAAGCCTAATTTAATAAAAAAAAAGTAAATGTTGGCCCTAGGGACATCTCGGACTCATTTAGGAGATTATCCTAAGGGGGAAAAGTGTTGGAAATTGACTCTTGCAAAATCAGTGTCTAGGAAAGGAATTGAGGGCCGAAAGCCCGAAGGTTGGTGGTTACTTAATTAAGGAACGTCTCTGACGGAAAACCTCCCAACAACCTTGACCTTTCCTGGCTGATTAGCTTGTGATCAAAGTCTACACTAAACCTCCCATGGACAGTCTAATCAGTTAGGAGTCGTCTAGGTCATAAGTCTACCCTAACTTAGGTTAGAATTTTTTCTTGATTGTTTATTTGTTTGTTTCTTTTTGTTTGTGATTTTTTTGTGTGATATGGCATTCAACAATTCTTTCCATCCTAATAATAATCCATATTTCACACAGACTCCATTCTATTCGGATAATTCCAACCTGGCGTTTTACAATATGCACCAACCACATACGCCGGGTTGGCCTTATCCGAATCAATATGACCCATACCCCCCATCTAATAACCATAATTTCCATAATGATTTCAACTCGTCACAGAGTCATTGGGGATTCACGTACCCCGAGTCAAATTTTCAAACTCCTTGTCCACCATATTCACCTTGTCCACAGTATTCATTTCCCGATTCCGCTTCTCATACTCCTTTTTCTGAACCACCAATTGAAGAAAAATCTGAGTTACTAAGGAGTTTAGAAGCTAATTTACAAAGGGCCAAGCAAAAACTGCAAACATTGGCCTCTCCAATTCCACAGTATTTTCAAGAGTCTTACTCAGTTCCACCTTTTCATAATGAACAACCATTTACCTTGGAAACGAGTAAAGAACTCTTGTGTGAGTCCAAGCTTCAATCTCCACACATGTGTGACTCACATTATTCACAAACTTTTCAAAGTCAAGATTCTTATATTCCCATTCTAGAGCAGCCATTTGTAGAAATATCACGTTTAGAAAAGAGTATAAACATCTTGCAAGAGTCTTTGTTACAATATAAAAAAACACGTGCCGAGTCTTTCAATAAGGTGGATGAACAATTGAGTCAATTGGTTAACATCTATAGGAATGAGGAGACTCTATCTTATCAACCTTTGACTAATTCAGCTATGCCACACTCTATTGATATGACTCAAGACTCCTGTCATTTTGGAAATCATGATTCAATTTCAGCATAACCACCTGAACTTGTCCAAACTTCAAATCCCATTGACATTTTGGCAAGTTTTCCATTTCCTGAAATTGAACTTAAACATGAATATGATCCTGAACTTCCACTTGATGATTCAATTTTCCTTCCTGATTCAATTATGACTCCGGTGTCTTCACATGATTTCACTTCATTTCCCGAGTCAGTATTGGATCCAGTGCCAGTCCATTTTGAAATTGAATCACCAATCATTTATAATCATATTGAACTTGACCAATTCCATACTTTTGAAAGTCCCATTGATAAATTGGCAAGTTCACATTTTTGTGGAATTGAACTACAAGAGGAATGTGATCTTGAACCCCAACTTAGTGATTCAATTCTTTTTCCTGATTCAATAATGACTCCGGTAACTTTACCTGACTTCAATCTTTTCCCGGAGTCGACATTGAATCCTGTCCCAATTCATAATGAAGTTGAATCACCTATCTTTGAGGATCATATTGAACTTGACCAATTCTACACTTCTGAAAATACTATTGACAAATTGGCAAGTTCTCCATTCTTTGGTATTGAACTACATGAGAAATGTGACCTAGATTCTCACTATCTCTTTACTTCTGAAACTGATTGTACAATTCTGATGGAAAACGTTGACCTTAGTTTTGAAGAATTGTATGGCGATGAGCTTGAATTTCTTAATATTGGAAGTAAAGAGATATCACCCATATTAGGTCACATTCCATTGTTGGACAATACATGTGGACTTGAGCTTCATTTTCTTGACTTGGACCTAATTCCTGAAATCATTTCGACTCCTGAACCATCACTTGACTTAAGTCAATTTCCTGAGTCTGTATTAGATCCTGTCCTTCCTGAGTCCAAGTCAACAGTTCTATCATTTCATACACCACTTTGGGACAAGATAGTTGACAAATTTGATTCTGAAATTAATTATGAAAAATGGAAATTAGATGCGGTCCATTACTTAATAAAGATCCTTCATGGATTTATCTTTTAGTGGGTTATATTCACGATATTTCTGGTGGGTTCCTCAAAACCCAAAGCAAAGTTGATTGGGCCATGTTACGTGGACCAATCAGACCACCACCGGAACCACCACCTTAAGGTAATTTTTTTTCCTGCCCTTTCCATTTTGTTTCATGCATATATATATCATGATGCATTGAGGACAATGCATGAAATAAGTGTGGGGGAGGGTTTACTAACATAGAGTTTTTAGATCTTCTTTCTTTTACACTTCTTTTAGAAAAAAATAAAAAAAAAAAAAAAAAACTTTTTGAAATAAGAGACAAAGTTTTGATCAATTTTTAAGAAAATTAAGATGTATCTTAGAAATTAAGAAAGCCTTAATTATGACATCTTAAACCTAGTTGAAATAATAGATCTTGTTTGAAATTATAGGCTAAGTAAGTAAAATTGGTGAGATATTTCTATCTTGAATTTTTTGCCTTAGATAGTATGCACTTCACACTTACACATTTTTGAGATGGAAACAAAGACCAAAAAGGCCATAAAAAAAAAGAAAAAAGAAAAAGAAAAAAATATATATATATAATAAAACATCACTTATTAAGCTGGATAATTGTGCCTCAAGAAGCATTATTATTCACGCCTAACGGTGGTAAAGGAAATAAATAATCCCCTTTAGTTTTGTGGCCTTTTTCACTCGAGTCCTTAAACCTGAGGGATGTTTTCTCATCTGGTGCCCTAAGACCGACTGGTTTGGGAGTCATCGGTTATAGGCTCGTTACAAGGGTGAACTAGAAAGCCTAAACTAAGGGAAGAATAAGAAAAAAGAATAATAATATATATATATAAATAAATGGCTTGATGGTTAGAGTTGAAATCCCAGAAATCTTCACTGTCACGGTGTGCATACTATTAAGGTTTTATGAAGGATAAAATATTCAATCCAATTTTGAATTCTTACCTTAATTGAAGACAAGATCTTGCATAGAGACTAAGTTTAAGAAAGAATGATTATAGGTGGACTTATGACCTAAGATCACTTATATTTTTGCAAAAATAGTTCGAAAACATGTCTCTCTTTCAAAATGCATTTTCAAAACACTAACATTTGTCTTCTTTCTTTATGGATTTTGTGGGTGTAATCCGCTGAAAACCCTCAGGAGACAACACTCCTCCTCTAGGGTAACCTAGAGGTTTAACGGCTTGTTGCACGCGCTCAGTGCAATCGCGTTACCTGCGAAAGTGGTGTAATAAATGGTAGTATAGTTTTTCTTTTCTTTGTTTTGCTCGGGACGAGTAAAAGAATAAGTGTGGGGGTGTGATTGTGATCCAATTTTGCATATTTTACCATATCATTCCCATGCATTTTTGCAAATAAAAATATGATTTTTACTCATCTTCTCTATATTTTTGCAGGTCCACACTCAAATGGAGAAAAGGCCCAAAAAAATCACTTTAATTAGCAATAATTAAAGAGATTAATTCCAAGCCCAAAAGAGAGCCCAAGTTTAAACCCAGGATCCAGAGAATTCTACGCGCCAGCTCAAGATTCTAGAAGGCCACGTGGATAACAACCTTGTAACAAACTCGTACCAGAAAGTTGTTACCCAACAACTTCAGTTGAGCCGCAAAATCCGGGATTTTGCCGCCAAATTGCGGCAGTTGGAAGTCTGTTGGAGCTCCGGATTTTGCTCCAACAACCTGGCTCTAGATGCTTCTCTCTGAGGCTATAAATACAGGACCAGGGCTTGCGCAACAGAGTGTGGAAGAGAGATTAGAGATTAGAGAATAGATGCTTGTATTTTTGTAGGATTTTTCTCTAGGATTTTTGTAGAGCTCTAGATCTTCTTCCTCCCTAGAAATTTTGCAAAAGATGAAATAACACCTAGAGGGGGGGTGAATAGGTGTTGGCTAATCTTATGGTCACTTAAAGCCAAATGATGCGGAATTAAAACTAAGATGACCAAATTAATCTTCTTTAATTAAATACTTATGTATAACACAAGAGTGTTGCCGAATTCCCTTTGCAGGGCTCTGGACAAGCTCCTCTAGATTCCCCTTGAATGGGTTGAGGTGCCGCGTTGGCTCTCTTGGTTGAATACTACTGTTAACAACAATCCCAAGCAAGTATAGCAATTATGAGCACAAGGGTATATCATGCATATAAGAGATAAAAAACTATAAAGTAATGCAAGATATAAGAGACAAAGAGAGAAAGAGAGATAGAGTAAGCAATCGCAAACACAAAGGATTTGTTTCGAGGTTCGAGCACACTTGCTCTACATCCCCGCCTTCGACACAAGAAGGATTTCCACTATGCAAGATCCCAATGGATCTCTCCTCGGTGCCGCAACACCTACAAGCCCTCGGACTCTCTAGTCCCGTACACACCGCAAGCCCACCGGCTCGCCGAGGCCGCACCTCAAATCACCGAGTTCACACAAGAATTCTAAACCACCGCGAGCACACTTGCCCGCCTCCTCAAAGTACAAAGTAAAATCTCTTTGGTGATCACAACACTTGATCACCTAAAGACACTCTCACTACAACACTCTCCTATAGGATAGATATAACAATGGATGCTCAAGTGTAGTGTGAGAAAAGCAAGGATTAGAAAGGTGGAGGAAAACTCAAAGAATCACAATTTACACTCTCTTGATAAAATCCCTTTTGATAGGAAATATTAGCTCACTATTATGTGGAGAAAACTCTTTAGAAAGGCTGGGAAAAACTAGCACAAAGCTCTCCTAAAATCTTAGCTCAAAACAATGACCAAAACCCCTTTTATAGAGGCCAAAAAAATCTGACCGTTGGGCTCTGTCAGAGCTTCCGGTCGACCGGCAACGGTCAAAAATCCGACCGTTGCAGCCTCCGGTCGACCGCCCGGTCGACCGAAACAAACAGAGAGCAGAACTCTCTGCAGCGGTCGACCGTACGGTCGACCGGACCACTGTGCTGACAGACATGCACAAGTCTGTGCACGTCCGGTCGACCGTGGGTCGACCGGCCCTTGGTTCGGTCGACCGCCCGGTCGACCGGACTGGCCTGTCAGCCAATATCAGGTCTGGAAAACTGTTTTAAAAATTAATTTTAAAATCTTTTAACACTTATAAAAATTCCATAAACTTGTTTTAACATTCTATATTGAAAACCAAACTTGTGATAAAAAATTTTCAAGACATATATCAACATATTCATATTATTTCAGCGTCTTGCAAATTTTATCAAAAATCAAAACATGTATTTTTCAAACTTGGTTTTCATAACTTCACAAAATATAAAAACAAGATATTTGATTTCATTTTAAAGCATAGTGTGTATGGATATGATCCACTACACAATCATAATGTAATATCTATGTTTTTGACATTAAGCTCTAAACTTGGTTATGGTTGAAAAAGAATATACATGATAGAAATACCAAAAACCAAGGTATATATATTTTGTCGAAAGAAAATCTTTTACTAACTAAAAATTCTTTTCTAAACATAAAAATCTTTTATGAAAGCAATTTTATCAAGAGTTCTATTAAGAGTGTGTGTGTGATATGACTTGAGCAATCCACCAACTATCTATCCTTTACATTTTAACTAAACAAAAATAAAATCTTACACCTAGACACAAGTCTTCATCTTCTTGAAGTCTTCACTTGAAGGCTTCTCATCTATTTGACTTGGTCCAAGCTTGATCCAAAAGCTCCTTGGATCACACCGTGCTAGCTCCAAATCTTGACATTCTATTCTTTGTTGAGCTATGCACCTACTAAGATCTTGATAATGAATCTGTCACTAATTAAACACAAGATCATTAGTAATCATAACTTCATGAGTTGATCATCATCAAAACTAGAGTGATAGGCCTTTGGGCCAACAAAGGAGAGTTGTAAGAGAGAGAAAGCTTGTGTACACCAAGGAGTGACAACTTGTGAAGCAAGGATTCATCCATTCCCTTCTCTCTACTTGAGCATTTTGTAGTTTACTTGCTTTCTTTACTTCTAGTTTTACTTTACTTGCTTTTTAATTCATGCTTTGCTTTTCTTTTGTAATGGCTTATAGCTAACTTTTCTTCTCATGTCTAGCTAACCACTTACCTTGCTAACTACTAACTCATGGGTGATTGCTATCCTTAATCTTGCAAGTTGTATGGCCTTCTCTTCTCCGATAGGTTACTTTCATGCTTGGCTAGTATCTTGTTGTAATTCTCCATATGATTCATGTGTGCCTCATTTAGAGCCTTGTCTAGAACAAGTGCCTTGATGGAACATGGAGATGGATCACCAATATGCTATTTGTTGTACAACTTCTTTACTTCCATTAATGAATGTTGTATCTTCTTCCTTAGCATCCCTTGAGTGTAGCTCTTTTGATTCCATTATTGTAAGTCTAATTTGTAGGCCTATGACATCTATGAGGCTACAAGACAAGTCCAAGAATGATCACCCGTCATCCAAGTGGGAAAGTAATTAGACCAACACGCAAGACAAATCTTTGCCGATGAATCAACATGAGGCACGCATTCACCATCACGGAGTTTAGTAAGTTTTAGCAAGGAAGTAAGGTTAGCTAGTCATGGTTTTCTCATCTTAAATTCTTTCTACAAGTTTTCATTCCATTTTGTTTTCTTTCCAAAGTAAATATCATCTTTGATTTCTTTTCACTTTCCATCATGAACATATCCACCAATTCTTTTACTTCTTTTTCCAATTTGTTTTTATTCTTTTAAGACAAAGAAGAATCTTCGTTTTCTTTCTTCACTACCAACCGTAACGCTTCCATCGCAAGCTCTCCCTGAGAATCGACTCGGTATAGCCCATGCTATAACGGAGATAGGAAAGGGTACATTAATCATCTCGAATACATTTGTGGAGTGATCAAAACACTTGAGGTTGAATCTAGACCTTATCTCTTTTTATTGAATATGTTTTGTGTGCAAATTATACTCCACAATACAACACCTTTCCCGTCTAATCAATCATAAGTAAAATGTTAGATTCTCCGTCTTCCCCTCCTACCGGCTCACGCCCGGCTCCTTCCTTCGTTATATATATATATATATATATATATATATATATATATATATATATATTATATATATATATATATATATATATATATATATATATATGTTGTAACAATAACATCATCTTCCCCCTCCTACCGGCTCCTGCCGGCCCGTTCCTTCAATATATAAATTTACAGTTATCGAAGTAACATTGTCTTCCCCTCCTACCGGCTCCCGCCTAGCCCCTTCCTCCGATATACAAATATATAAGTATCATAGTAACACCGTCTTTTTTCTCCTACCAGCTCCCGCTCAGCCCCTTCCTCCTATAGTAGAAATGCTACGATAATGCTCACATATGCATATACATATTCCAATACCATATACACAATCATATTCATAGATTCCAAGCAACAATCATTAAAATATCAATGTGTTAGACACAATCACCACGCATACACATGTATAGGTAAATAAGTGATAAACTAAGTTGGGAGATTTTAATGTTAGTGTTATCTCGTTTAATTTCTTCATATAGTCGAAGGAATTCTTGACTATAATAGACCTTTCATTACTGACTTAGTTCTAGTCACCGGTTAGTTTCTGAAATTTTTCTCGCAAAACTTTATGTGCAAATATAGATCTTCAATGTTATGTTTTATACAACACTTATACATTTGAGTTTTTAATGTTTTCAAATTTACTTCTCCTGATTATACTCTACAAATGACCCGATGATAGAGTCATGGTTCTCCTTTTAATTTCATATGCTGAGTTTACTTTATCAAGATAAATATAATTCATACCTTGAGGCAAGAAATATATCAATACAAGAACATAGACATAATAATAGAAGGTACATTGAGAGAAACTCAATTAATAACTCAGAAAAAGAACTTTAGAATGATTAAATTAAACACAAGGAGGTCTGAAGAGTTTTTAACTTTATTGGTAGTGATATATAAGATATTAGATTACCAAAAGTGCAAGTGATGAATTATTTCTCATTTAACCCATTAAAATAATCCCATAAATTTTTCATGAAACTCGGGCACACTAATCAAGATTATCGTTCTGACACTCTAAAATCAATTAGATATGGTACCATGAAGGTTATTACTTGAGAGAGATCTTTATTTCTCAACTTATCTTGATTTCTTGAAAAGATTAGAACTTGAGTCAAATTACTAGAAGTTATTATTATTAAACTGATTTCAGGTGGAAGAGTCAAAATCGTCATCGCTATTGCCTTGCACTGACACTTTAATCTAAGATAAATCTAATCTCAAATAATTCGCTAAGAGCATTAAACTTATTTGGTTCCAAGATTTATGTTAAATTTTTTAATGCTAGTGTGAGAACATTTACCCACAGATTTGTTGCCAACTTCTTTAGTTTTAGGGAGACTTCTCAATTTCTGTATATTATATATCAATCTCTAAAACACTGTTTCCTAGGTATTAGTCTGAGGACGATCTACCTCTAACTGAACACCATTTATCTGGTCAAAAGTAACACCCTTCTCAACATGCGCTTTGATTCTGGAACAAATTAGAAAACTTAGACGATTTAATGTTTCTTCTCAAAAAAAAATGTTTTAACATGTATATGATTTGGGACTAAAGCTCATAATTCTTTTCCCAAATAAGATCTCCTGTATCTATTCTACCCACGTAGTACCAATCCTTTTTGATTCTCGAGACTTCCAAAATAACCAGCCGATCCAACATGCCATGGATCTTTGCAAGATCCAACTTGAACAAATTACTTTTGACCATTTTAGCCAGAAATTCAATTAAGTTTCAGGAATTTAAGAAACTACTAAAATTTACAACTACAAGATAAAAGCTTTATCACACTTATGTGGAGTTAGTCACATGAGTCTCTTTGTTCATACATATGCTCATACTTATCATATGACAACAATCATAATTATTAACAAACCATGTGTATCATTTAGATCACAAATCTTATCGTAGAATTAATCATCGTAGATTAAATTTAGAACAATTTCCATTCGTATAGCTGATCACGTATGTCCTTCATGATATTATATAACTTTTCTGTCCACAGGTTCAATTCCCAATGGAACTCTCATTATGATTTACCGTCATATTTCAGTTTTTCGATTATCGATCACATCATCAGGTTTCAACCGCAAATAATTATACATTACTAATTTAATCAATTATCACATGAGACATCACATTTATTGCTAAAATTGCCCTTCATAAACTTAAATAGTAGGTGTATCTAGTTAACTTCGAGTCATGCCCTTAGACCCAACATCCACACACAATTTTCCTATCGATCATTTATCAACTTCGATTATTTATAACCTATTGACATCCACACTATTCAGTTATAAACCTCAAACAAAATTAGAAGATTTTATTTGCATGGAATAATTTACTATCACGGCTATGACAAACAAAAACGAAGATGGCTTATGAACTAGAGCTAACGTTAATGCCTAATCCACTTTCTCGTCCATCACACGTCATTAACTAGATCATTATCTCATCCAATATTCATAACAACTATCACACATGGCTAAACAACATCCACTATGACTCCATTAGTGAGTTAACAAGGCTAATACAACTGGCTAGCTTGGATATCACCAAACTTCTCTCTTAGGCCACCATCTGAGCAAGGCTACCAATTTAGAGAACTCAAGTACCGATTAAGGATTACAATATGAGAGTTTAATAAGACCCAAAAATCATGCTTTACGAAGATTTTAATTTAGAATTTCCTAGCCCATGCATCATAATTGGTTGATATCTTTTCTATTAGGCCTCTGAAAGAAGAGTAAACTTATGGATAAACATCTCAACAGTACCAAACTACAGCTACATTTTGATGCGACATGTGGTGAAGAATTAAACATTCAAAAGAGAGGAAGAGAACATAATTTTTACATAGTTCAATGTGATTTACCTATAAGCAATCTAGTAAGCAATTAAACTCAATATTCATGGTGGGAGATTGTATCAATAGACTACAATCTTCATCTATCTATAAGTAGACAAGCCCATTACCCCTATTATCCAACCAAGCAAAAATTTAGCATTATTGTTATCATGTTATCACATTCTCAAAGCCAATTACAATGACAAAAAGAAAAAAAAACTAGGATTTCTAATCACAAACACCCAATTTGTACCTTTAACATAATTAAGATTTAGCCATGATATTTTTAGCCACCCTAAGAAATCAATTAGCAATTTATCTTCCAATTAGTAGCATCTATATGAAAGAATTTGAAATTGATGAAATATCTTCATTAGTTTATCGAGTTTCTAGGACAATTTCAAAATTTTCATAAATCCAATCAAGAACTCCCTCACCATGAGTTCTAAAACTCAAAAAAAATCTCATGGCAACATTAATTAACAAGAATTTTTTAGAAATTTGACTCTATGAGAAAACAAGTGGATTAAGGAAAAATCTCCCTCACCATAGATTTTCTCCTCTCTGTGGTCGCTGCACTTCTGCCTTACCGTTAATACCATGGTCGGCCATCACCAGAGAAAGAGAGAAATGAATTAGAAAGAGGAAATCAAGAGAGAAAAGCTAAAGTTTTGAACTTATCAAGAGGAGGAGAGAGTGTGGGGGTGGGGGAGTAAGAGGAGCCACTGTTCCCCCCACCATCGAGGCTGTCGCCGGTGGCCTGCATGCGCCGGTGGCCTGGGCACTCTCGGACGGCCCCAGGCTGCCGCCACCAGACCCGAGAGGGGGAGAGAGAGGTAGAGAGGATTTGGGAGGGAAAATTTCTAGAGTTGAGAGATTGGGGAAGATAAAAGAGAGGGGACATGTTTTCAGCCTAAGTGAAAAGGAGAGATGGGAAAAAAAATCTCTTCTTATTTACACAAATCCTCCTATCTTAATTTTATTATCCTTTATCGATCCCTCTCCCTTTCTCTCATTAAGTCACATGTATACAAAATCTTCAAACTAAATTTTAACTATCCATCATCCCCTTTTATGCACACCTACCCCTTCCACTTAATCCTCAACAATATATTATTATCGTATTTTTTGGTATTTGATTTATTCTCTTTTATTTACAAAATATACTCAACATCACTTTATTACGAATATTTGTATGAACAATACATTAAAAACTATAAATATATATACATATATTCTTACAAGGATGATCATATTCACAAAGTTTTAACATATACATAAAATATGTGTGTGTGTGTGTGTGTGTGTGTGTTCAAATACCCAAATCTCCCCACTTCCAAAGTTTTTCAAAAAATTTCTAAACATTCATTGTTAAGCCGGTTTAATTCGATCATCACCTCAAATTATCTGTTTAATCTCTTTAATCAAGAAATAAAATATTAAATCAAGATTTAATAACTGGAGTTCTACCCCCTATAAAAGTTTCGTCCTAGAAACTTGGTACCTGAAAGGAGTAAGTATAAAATCCTCATCTTTCTCCTGTATGTCACAAAATATTTCTATGATACAACATCTTTCTCGATCATTCACCTTGAAGGTTCATTATCTCTTGATCAATTCTATATTATGTCCTTACGATCCAAATTAATCTTGACTCGCTTGATATTTTAATCATTCCCTTACTCTAGTATCTCATACCACTGGCAGCACATACTGAGGGCCCCCACCCCCAGCAGAGCACATCTGAATCATGACATGTATGTACCATCATCCGAATACAAGGCAGTGACCAAATATCCCGCGTTTGAGATTAGTTACTCACGTAAGAACTCCTACCCCCTTAAATCCTCCATATTAAATAACACATTCACGCACATGCCAAACACACACACATACATATCATTCATGATAAATTGTCCTAGCAATTAACCCTCTTTTTACAACCACTATTCTAAATCTAGTTCTTATCCTAAATCCTGTAGTCTGATATCAACTGTAACAATCCAGATTTTATTACCTTAATCCTTCATAAATCCTCAATTTAAGAAAATAATTATCTTTCTTGTTATATAAAAGTTCAAAATTTTGGCAGCATCTTCCCTGTATTTTATCACTTGCCCAAATACAACATATATCAAAATTAGCTCACATGACTATCTCAATCTAAATACATGTAAAATCTTCCCCACAACAATAATACTATAATTTCAGCTCATTCAGTCTACTTACATCTCATATAATAATTTCAGCTTGACATCGCCTACTTATATGAAAACACAACAATATAAGCTCGAGAGTACTCCCCTCGACATCCACGGAATAATGTAATACTGATTATTACTAGCTTATCATGATCATCACCATTAACTTAATAATACATCTTTAAGAACACATATCTATAAGTCATCTAGAGGAGGGTGAATAGGTGACAAGCTAATCTAATGAAAAACAATGCGGAATTAAAACTAATTATGCAAACTAAAAACTATTACGCAAACACACAAAGTATAACACAAGAGTGTAGCCAAATTTCTTATGAAGGGCTATAGACTATCTCCTCAAGATTCCTCTAAATTAAGAGTTGAGATGTCACTATGGCTCTCTTGGTTGAATACAAGTGTAAACAATCTCAAGCATATATCAATTAAGCACAAATATATCAAGCATCTAAAGAGATAAATAATATAAGCATGTAAAATATATAAACACAAGTGAGAGAGACAAAGAGAGAGATGAGCAATTACAAACATGGGAGAATTGTTTCGAGGTTCGAGCACACTTGCTCTACGGTCCCGCCTTCAACACTATATTTTCACTAAAATCAATTCTACAAGATCACTCGGTGCTGCAATATCTACAACGAGCTCCCTCAAGAACTCTTGAACTCGCAAGTCTCTCACTTGTTCCTGCAAGAACAACACATACAAACACACTAGTTTGCTGAGGCCGCACCTCTACAATGAGTTCCCTCAAGAGCTTTAGATACCGCGAACCTACAAGTTTGCCTCCTCAATTACAAAGATGTAAACTTGGTGATCTCTACACTTTGATCACCAAAAACACTCTCACAATAAATGATCCCTAGAGGATAAATATAACAATGAAAAGCTCAAGTTTGTGTCAGAAAACAAGATAGATTTGTAGAAAAACTAAAGAAATTATTTTTTAAAACACAAGAGAAATCTCTTGGTAAACTCTCTTTTGATATGGAATTGAAGCTCTAAAAAAACTTGCTTAGAAACTCTAAAAAAGAGCTCTAAAAAATAACCTAAAAATCTTACTCAAAATTTTGGCCAAAAGTCCCTTTTATAGAGGCATCAAAAAACTAGCAGTTATGGGACAGATTGGCCTGTCATATTTATAACCGTTGGGGTTGTTGGTTGACCGCTCGGTCGATCGCACCAAAGTCAAAGACCTATCGGTCTATCGAGGCTAAAACCAGAGAGCACTGCTCTCTGGCCGGTCGACTGCTCAGTCGACTGGGGCCAGATTCAGAGAGTAAACTCTCTGGATCAGTCTACTGTCTAGGCCGAGTGATCGATCAACCTCTGGTTCTGTCGACCGGTCGGTCGACCGACAGAATCCTAGGTCTGGATTTTAGAGATTAAAACTTGGTCTTTTAATATCCTATAAAATCTCATAAAATCACATAAAATTCACAAAAATAATTTCATTGAAAAACTTTGAAGTACAAATATTTGTGATCAAAAATCAACATATATTATAAACTTTTTAAACTATTTTTGTGATATAGAAATTTAGTTTTAAACCAAAACCCGTATTTTTCAAAATCAACTTTGAAATGAAAAACGAATTTTTTTCAAAACTTGTTTAAATAAAAAACAAGATATTAAAACTCATTTGAAGCATAGTGTGTATGGATATGATCCAATACACATATAAGATAGAATATCTATGTTTTTGACAATAAGCTCAAAACAAAGTTTTGACTTAAACAAAACTCAAACACATGATATAGAAACATCAAATAAGTTTTCCTAAACATTTGAACCATCAATGTGTATGGATGAAATCCATAACACATATAAACCATATAAACTTATTTTGATGAAATCTAATCATGAAACATCAGGATGTATACTTTGAAGTTCAAAACCAAAACGTTATTTTCAAAAATCAAAACTATGAAAACACAAATAAATTTTGTGTGTGTGTGAGCTTGAGCAATCCACAACTATTCTATCCTTTATATTTATCTAAAATAAAATCTTAACACTTACAAACATGACAGAAGTCTTGAAAATCTTCTCTTGAAAATCTTCTTCTCCTTCTTGACTTGGTCCAACCTTGATCTAAAAAGCTAGACTCCTCTTGAGTACTTGATGCAATCTTGATGCGTGAGCTCTTGAATTAACATGTGTTACTTCAAAACTTAACTTCGAATCTTTGTTGAAGCTAAACACCGACTAAGATCTTGATCAAATATCTGAAACTATATAATCACAAGATTATTAGTACTATAACTACATGAGTTAATCATCATCAAAACTAGGGTGATTGGCCTTTGGGCCAACAATCTCCCCTTTTTGATGATGACAAAACTCGTGGAGTTATATATTTATGGATTAAAGATGAGCTTCATAGAATCTCTCCCTTAACTCATGCATAGCAATAAATATAAAGATATTCAATGAAGGAACATAAATTAAACACAAATATATATATGCATAAACAACAATAAACATGCATATATAAACTCTCTTAATTCTTCTCCCCTTTCTGTCAATTCATCAACAAAAGGGTGAAAGAAAACAAACAATAAAGATGTATATCGATATACATTCATGAAAAGGAGAGACGTTAAGTTAGCTCCCCTGCATACATGCATTACATAGAGAAGGGATGACTAGATCCTAACTCACATAAGTATAATATATAATATATAAGTGGATATATTAAGCTCCCCCTACGCACATGTTGTGGGAGAGAGGAGATAGAGGAGATAGAGGAGATGGAAGAAGGTAGCACAGAGATTGGACGACAAAGGAACGAGAAACGACGCATGGAGCAGGCCAGTTGTACTCCCGGTCGACGTCTCGGTCGACCGGTGGAGGAGGCCGGTCGACCGGTGTGTACGGGCATGCACAGGAAAGAGCGGTCGACCGGCCCCGGTCGACCGACTGAAGTGGCCTCACTCTCAGGTAGGCGCGGTTGATCGGGCCGGTCGACCGTGGCATGGGTCGGTCGACCGGCCGGTCGACCGACGGGCGCGTCTGGAGTTTCCTTTTAGGATTCGAATTCCTTTTCTGGTTGGGATTGAATCCAACCTGGGTTTCCATAAATCCAGGGATCTGTGGCTATAAATAGAGGCTAGAGGCTTCATGTATTGTATCCCTGAGAAAAACTAAGAATCCCTTGCCTCCCTCAAGTTTCTCTCTTGTATTAGTTGTATTTATTGTTGAATCTATAAAGATCTCTCTCTCCCTTGCCCCGAGGACGTAGGCACGTTGGCCGAACCTCATTAAATTTGTGCGCTGATTGCTTTTCTCTATTGGTTGCTATTCCTGCTGTGTTGGTTGTTTCTCCGGCTGCATCGAGTCTCCGCCAATTGGGCGGATTCCTCAAGATTTAGTGGTGGTTGTTGTGTCTCTTCTTCCGCAAACTGCCGCGCACAACGAGTGGTATCGAAGGCACAACAAGTGGTATCAGAGCATCCCAGGTTCGACGTGGAATCATCTGTTGATTCAAGGGCATCAGTAGCTGTTTGGCGGAGATCGTGTGTCGATCTCAAAATAGCGTGTGAAGATTGCTCAAGGAATCAAGTTGGTGGAGTAGATTGCTTCGGAAACTCTTCGAGGGTTTCGTGTGGAGGTAAAGATCCTATCTTTATCTAGTTTAGTTTATCTAACTCTGTTTGTTTCCATATTGCTTTGAGGAATCAGTTGAGAAGATGGCTGGAGAAAGCATATCGGTGAAATCTATGTATCCATATCCAAGGATTGATGTGGTAAAGTTCAACGGGACGAACAACTTTGGTATGTGGAGGTGTGAGGTTATGGATGAGCTGACGGCATCAAACCTCGAGAACACTCTTGAAAAACACCTAGAGGGGGGTGAATAAGTGTTAATGCTAATCTAGAAACTAAATGCGCTAAATGTGGAAGCTTAAACAAATTTTGCAAACACACTTAGTATAACACACAAGTGTAGCCAAATTCCCCGTGAAGGGCTCTGGACTAACTCCTCTTGATTCCCCTAGATATGCGTTGAGGTGCTATATGAAGCTCTTATGGTTAAGTACAAGTGAGGCACACACAAACAAGCCAAGCATATAAGGATGAACAATATGAAATAATGCAAGGCACAAATGCAAGCAATAAGATATGAATGAATGAATGATGCTTTGCACAAAATAAAGAGAGAGAGTTTAGAGACAAGTGGATCAAACGCAAACACAATGATATGTTCCGAGGTTCGAGCCCCTAGCTCTACGTCCCCGCCTTCACCGAGAAGGATTTCTAATCCACTAAAGGAGTACTGAACTCCTCTCTCAACCTTACAATGCCACCGAGGCAATACAACCACAAATCCACCTCTACGAAGAGGGATAAGGCCCGTAGCCAACAAACAATCTCAATCACCTCTACCGAAGAGGGATACAAACCAATACCACTCCGATCAACCTCTACCAAAGAGGGATACACAAATACAAGAAGGGTTTACAACTTGGTGGTTTCCTCAACCACAAACAATCTCTTTTCCCACAAATAAAATGATCCTATAGAATAGGATAGATGATAGGCTCAAGTGTGGAAAACTAGGTGTTTGGAAAACAAAAACTCAAAGAAAAATATTTGGGAAAACTCTTGTAAAAGATAGAAAATGAAAACCAAGACAAATCTCCCAAAATACTCTTTTCTTTGATTTTTCCAAAAACCTAAAACAAAATAAAGATAGATCTTTTGGCACTTAAACTCTTTTGAAAACTTGTTTAAAACACTGGAGATATCAGAAAATTTTGGCACAAAAAATCTTATCCAAAACCCTAAAGAGATGGGGTATTTATAGGCCCAAAAGAAAACTAGCCGTTAGGCTGATCTGTCAGCCTGACAGGCTTGCGGTCGACCGTCCCGGTCGACCGCCAACGGTCAGAAATATGACGTTGGGGCATCCGGTCAACCGCTTGGCCGACCGCCCAGATACAGAGAGCAAAGCTCTCTGGTCCGGTCGGCTGGTCGGTCGGCCGGCCCACTGTGCTGCCAGACGTGCACAGCTCTGTGCACGTCGGTCGACCACAAGGTCGACCGACCTGGCCTGTCAGCCACTGTTCTGGGACAGAAAAAACACTTGTTAAAGTATTTTAATAAATCTAATAAAACTTGTAAAAAATCCCCAAAAATAGTTTTATCATTTTGCATTGATATATAAACTTGTGATAAACATTTTAACTCAAATATCAAGCATATGAAACCATTTTGTGTTTTATCATTTTTACCAAAAACAAAAACTTGTATTTTATCAAACTTGGATTTTTCAATAGGAAATCTGATTTTTCCTAAAACACATGAATAGACATATCAGAATAAGTTTGTTTAAGATATGAAGCATGTATGTATATTGAACACATCTAATATACATAAAAACCATTTAAACTTGTTTTGATCTAAACTATTCATGAAAACCAAATCCAAAACATAAAACTTGTGTGTGTTGTGCACTTGAGCATATCAACTATTATTATCTTTACACATGGATCTAAAAACACACTAAACTCTATGATAACTAAGTCTTCTTGACGATCTTCATCTTCAAGTCGACTCGGTCCAAACACCGTGATCCAACGAGCATGGCTATGTATCATCTTGTCGCTCGGTCTCGGGAATCACCAAGTGAAGGCTTCCAAACTCCTCTTTTTGAAGCAATCACCAACTAATATCTTGATTAATGATCTGTAACTAAAATCACAAGATTATTAGTAAACATAACTACATGAGTTAATCATCATCAAAACTAGAGAGGAAGGCCTCCGGGCCAACAATCTCCCCCTTTTTGATGATGACAAAACTCATGGAGTTATATATGCATGGATTAAAGTTAAGCTTCAAAGAAGCTCCCCCTTAACTCATGCATAAACAAATAAACATAATGAATATACAATGAAGGCTCTTAAACATGAATGTATAGAAATTCATAAACAATAACAAGGCTCTAGATACCAATGAAATGTTCAAAAACAAAACATGCTCTAGATACCAATTAAAATTAAACTAAATTAAACTAAATATATGCAGAAACATAAATATGCATATATAAATTAAATTAAACTCAGAATCTTTCTCTCCTTTTTGTCAATCATCAACAAAGGGGTAAAAACCAAAACAAAACAAAATCTTCTCCCTTTTTAATACAAAGAAACAATCATCAATAAAGGGTAAAAGTAAAACCAAATCAATAAATTTTCTCCCTTTTTTTTGTTCGAAACAATGAATCAATAAAGGGTTAATAAAAACAATATTTTCCCTTTTTGTCTAAAACAAAAACAAAAACCAAATAGGGGTGACAATCAATTAAGGTACCAATTGAAAATATGTCAAAGTAGTATCTTGATACCAATTGAAAGTAAACATAGATCAATAAATAAATGGTATATGCTATATACATTCATGAAGAGGAAGATGTGAAGCTTCCCTACATAGATACATTACATGAAAGAGGGATGACAAGCCCTAATTCACATAACGCATACTATGCAATGCATAAGAGGAGATGTGAAGCTCCCCCTACACACGTGTACCACATAAAGAAGAGATGTCAAGCTCTTCAATACAAGATACACTCATCATGAATTTATATGTAGAAGAGATGTTAAGCTCTCCTTGCATATATGCAATATAAATCAAAACTTTTATATTTCTTTAAACAAAATTTTAAATTTTCTCAATTGAAAATCGAATTTCCTTAATAAAACAAATTTGATACCAATTAAAAGTATTATTCTTTTTAAACATATGATACCAAATTGAAATTATTATTTTCTATTCATAAAGCAAGGGAGTGGAAATGTAAACCAAATACCAATTGAAATACAAAAACAAATTTTCTCCCCCTTTATGAAATACCAACTAAAACAATGCGTAGGCTTGAAATGAGATACCAATTGAAAAGCAATTGAATACTAATCAATTGAAACAAAATTGAAGCTCAAGCTTAGCATAAACACAAACATATATATGTATGAAAAATAGATACCAATTGAAATTGATATTCTTAGAATTGAAAGCATACATACATATAAACATATATGAGTATACAAGAAATGTCAAAATTGATACCAATTGAAAGAATCCAATGATATCAATTGAAACAACAATAATATCAAATGTATATCTCATATTATCTACCACCCAATCATGTTCAAGTTAAAATGATTTTCACTATAAAGCATACATGAGCATGATCTCCCATCCAACCACCCATGGATGGTAGGGGTTTTAAAAAATAGATTTGAAAATAAGCTTTGTTTGAAAAACTCTACCATATGAAGAATATCGCAACTAGTTATATGAAAAATTTGTAAACTAGTACGAAATCCTTCAAATAAGGAATAAAAACAAATTGTTTTCATGAAATAAGAAATCCACATGATATCAAAACACTCAAGTCAATTAAGCATAAAAAGGACTCATGAAAACAAAACATGAGTAAACAATAAATGTGAGTGTACAAATACAATGTGAAGGTCATAATCATGAAAGATGGTCAATAAGCTCAATATTCCTTGAAACAAGAAAATCATCAAAACTTATTAATCTTCAAGGTATATGTATGTCCTATACAAACTAAAGTATACATACATATCCAAACACAACGAGTCCACAAAGATATATGCATGAAGGCACGTGGCTCAAAAGGATGTATATGTATAAACAATAATTTGGATAAAATGGACATATACATGAAGTTAAACATAAACACATGGAAACATGAAAAACTAAATTTCCATTAAAACAAATTTCATTTCAAGGTATATGTATGATTTGTCAACACAAAAAGTATACATACATATCCCTAAACACAATTGAGTCCATATAGATTTGCATGAAAAGCAAATGACTCAAGGGGTGTACATGTATATCTTAAAGTTTGGCAAAATAGACATATACATGAAATGAAAACACATGATCATAAAACAAAACCAAATGGGAATACAAGTTTAAAATGCATGAATCATCAAAACTAGACTATACTAGCACATCTAATGGGTTCAAATAAGCATTCAAGCACAAACATATATAGATTTATTTGTGGCCCACTATATGCACAATTATATACCTAGTCTTAATGAAAACTAACATTTAAAACATATATTCAAATCATGAAGCATCAAACGGGATATAAATCAACATGAAAATCATAAACATGATTATTATATAAATCCACATGTTATTAAACCTATGATAAACATGATAGCTAAACAAATGGTGAGAACACAAAATATGGGTCCATATAAACATGGGTGTCTCAAAATGGCTATACATGCATGTCAAGGATCTAATAATCATGGCATTAACATAATAATCTAAAAACAATAAAACATGCTATAAATAATGAACATGAAAAGCATGCATAATTATATATAAGGAGTTAGGAATCGTTACCAAAATCTAGAAGGCAACTCTCCTTGTCTCCAAAAACATGGTGGTCCTCTCCACCAAACTTTCCTTGAAAGTGATGCATCCAAATAGTGATCTTTAGGCACGGAACGCATCCACTCCAAGGTACGGCTACTCTCACGTCATGTGAGAGCCCACACCTACATCAAACATGAGAGGGGTGGTCTTTGGTACCCACAACTTTTTGGGTCCATGGGGGTTAGTACCTTCTCTAACCCAAACAAAATTATTTGCTAAATTAGAAACATGTATACGATCATAGCAAAATTTAGCAAGGTGGCCCTTACGTCCACAATGTGTACAAGTGTACACATGAGCATACAAGTGATGATGGTGTCCGTGAGGAGCATGTGTATGCCGTGTATGGTGTGCATGCATAATAGATGGAACTTGTTTCTTTCGAAATAAGGATTCCAAACCTGTATGGCCCACAACACATTGGCTCAAAGTGGAGCCCAAACAATCAACACTCTTCTTTAAAACATTTATATCATTTTTAATCAAAGAAGAAGTGGAGCATGCAAGGGGAGATCTAGGTGAAACTACCCTAGCATGGCAAACATAAGAAACAATATCATTTTTCAAAGATTTATTTTTATTTAAACAAATTTCTAATTCTTTTGAAATAAATACAATTTCATTTTTCAAAATATTGTTATCTCTTAAAATAGAATCTACTTTTGAAGATAAAACCTCATTATTTTTCAAAACATTATCACAATCATTTTTATTTTTCAAAATCTTATTTTCTTTTAGTGCAAGCTCAAGTTGAGATTTCAATGAATCCCTTTCATTAGAAATCTCCTCTTTCTCTTGCAAAACAATGTCAAGTCTAAAAATCAAATTTTTATTTTCACTGTTAAGGCCTAGACTTTTCTTTTTCAAAACATTATATTTTTCTATCAATTTTTCACACACAATAGACAACTCTTAATTTAAAGCATTAGCATCCATATCATCATGTGAATCAAATGAAGAGCTAGCACTATCTAGTTGAGTATCTGAGTATACCTCAAGGGAGTCATTCCCTTGGACCGTATAGCATTGTTGTGGCTCGGATTCATCTCCACTAGATTAATCCTCCGGTTGGATTTGCAATTGAAGCTTGGAGGTGGTGGTGGTTGTCAAAATGTTCCACGCTGCAAAGGCGGAAACAATGTTAGAAACACGCATAAGATAATCTTTAGGAAGTGTGCTTCTAATGGCCTCAAGGGCTTGTGCATTGGCCCCTATATGATTGCTATTACCAAGATAACATTTCTTGGTAGCGGCAAGGAAAACATGCAAACCTAGGGTCTTCAAATAGCAACTCATCTTGACCTTCCAAATATCAAGTCTAGAAATATCAAACATTGGTGGGCTATCCATGAGTGCAAACTAAAAGTGTGCAAGCAAACAAATGTGCAAAATGCAAATGGTAGATTAGCTAACCAAGATCTCACTACTAGGATGTTAAGCCTAAAGTATCAGGAGCGTAGGCTCTGATACCAATTGAAAAACACCTAGAGGGGGGGGTGAATAGGTGTTAATGCTAATCTAGGAACTAAATGCGCTAAATGTGGAAGCTTAAACAAATTTTGCAAACACACTTAGTACAACACACAAGTGTAGCCGAATTTCCCGTGAAGGGCTCTGGACTAACTCCTCTTGATTCCCCTAGATATGGGTTGAGGTGCTATATGAAGCTCTTGTGGTTAAGTACAAGTGAGGCACACACAAACAAGCCAAGCATATAAGGATGAACAATATGAAATAATGCAAGGCACAAATGCAAGCAATAAGATATGAATGAATGAATGATGCTTTGCACAAAATAAAGAGAGAGAGTTTAGAGACAAGTGGATCAAACGCAAACACAATGATATGTTCCGAGGTTCGAGCCCCTAGCTCTACGTCCCCGCCTTCACCGAGAAGGATTTCTAATCCACTAAAGGAGTACCGAACTCCTCTCTCAACCTTACAATGCCACCGAGGCAATACAACCACAAATCCACCTCTACCGAAGAGGGATAAGGCCCGTAGCCAACAAACAATCTCAATCACCTCTATCGAAGAGGGATACAAACCAATACCACTCCGATCAACCTCTACCAAAGAGGGATACACAAATACAAGGAGAGTTTACAACTTGGTGGTTTCCTCAACCACAAACAATCTCTTTTCCCACAAATAAAATGATCCTATAGAATAGGATAGATGATAGGCTCAAGTGTGGAAAACTAGGTGTTTAGAAAACAAAAACTCAAAGAAAAATACTTGAGAAAACTCTTGTAAAAGATAGAAAATGAAAACCAAGACAAATCTCCCAAAATACTCTTTTCTTTGATTTTTCCAAAAACCTAAAACAAAATAAAGATAGATCTTTTGGCACTTAAACTCTTTTGAAAACTTGTTTAATACACTAGAGATATCAGAAAATTTTGGAACAAAAAATCTTATCCAAAACCCTAAAGAGATGGGGTATTTATAGGCCCAAAAGAAAACTAGCCGCTAGGCTGATCTGTCAGCCTGACAGGCTTGCGGTCGACCGTCCCGGTCGACCGCCAACGGTCAGAAATATGACCGTTGGGGCATCCGATCGACCGCTCGGCCGACCGCCCAGATACAGAGAGCAAAGCTCTCTGGTCCGGTCGACCGGTCGGTCGGCCGGCCCACTGTGCTGCCAGACGTGCACAGCTCTGTGCACGTCAGTCGACCGCAAGGTCGACCGGCCCTTGGTACGGTCGACCGTGCGGTCGGCCGACCTGGCCTGTCAGCCACTGTTCTGGGACAGAAAAACACTTGTTAAAAATATTTTAATAAATCTAATAAAACTTATAAAAAATCCCCAAAAATAGTTTTATCATTTTGCATTGATATATAAACTTGTGATAAACATTTTAACTCAAATATCAAGCATATGAAACCATTTTTGTGTTTTATCATTTTTACCAAAAACCAAAACTTGTATTTTATCAAACTTGGATTTTTCAATAGGAAATCTGATTTTTCCTAAAACACATGAATAGACATATCAAAATAAGTTTGTTTAAGATATGAAGCATGTATGTATATTGAACACATCTAATATACATAAAAACCATTTAAACTTGTTTTGATCTAAACCATTCATGAAAACCAAATCCAAAACATAAAACTTGTGTGTGTTGTGCACTTGAGCATATCAACTATTCTTATCTTTACACATGGATCTAAAACACACTAAACTCTATGATACCTAAGTCTTCTTGACGATCTTCATCTTCAAGTCGACTCGGTCCAAACACCGTGATCCAACGAGCATGGCTATGTATCATCTTGTCGCTCGGGCTCGGGAATCACCAAGTGAAGGCTTCCAAACTCCTCTTTTTGAGGCAATCACCAACTAATATCTTGATTAATGATCTGTAACTAAAATCACAAGATTATTAGTAAACATAACTACATGAGTTAGAGAGGCAGGCCTCCGGGCCAACAACTCTACGGTAAAGAGGAAGCGTGCATCAACGACGGAAGAAGATTGGGACAAGATGAACCGTTCGGCGTGTGGCTTGATCAGGTCTTGTCTGACACAAGACATCAAGTATCAGGTGTTGCATGAGAATCTGCGAGGCAGGTGTGGGAGATCCTGGAAAGGAAGTATCTGACGAAGAGCATAGAATCACGATTGTAGTTGAAGAGTAAGCTCTATGGGTTTCAGATGCAAAGAGGATGCTCCGTCAACGAACACTTGAACCATTACGCGAAGCTTCTTACAGATCTAGCTAATGTGGATGTAGAGACTAGTGAAGAGGATAAGGCGGTAATTCTTTTGAACTCTTTTCCTAGGGAAGAGTATGAGGCCTTTACTCTTACTTTTCTCAATGGAAGACAATCCCTTAACTACGATAAGTGTCTGCTGTACTTGTGAGTTATGAAGTAAGAAGACAGGACCGACTGTCTTCTTCGGAAAGCACAACAGCAGAAGCATTGGAGGTAAGAGGCAGAAGTTCTAATAGGAAGGGTAGAGACGATCGGGGGAGATCAAAGTCCAGATCAGGCTTCAGAAATCTAAAGAAGAATCAGTGTGCCTTGTGCAAGGAACTAGGACACTGGAAAGCTGAATGCCCAAAGGCCAAAGATAAGAAGGTGGAGTCTAAGACTGAGGCAAATCTTGCAAAGGTGGTCAGTACTCAAGACAGTACCTCACAGGCAGATGGATTAGACTCAGACTCATCGGTATTCACTCTCTATTACTACCCCTACTATTTGTAACTCAGATAATGCTGAGTGGATCTTGGATAGCAGAGCCATCTATCATGTGTGCCCGAACAGGGCCTGGTTTTCTAGCTTTGAGAAGCTGGATGGATGTTACACGGTCATGGGGCATGACCATCCGTGTAATATAGAAGGGATGGGTACAGTCCGTATCAAGATGGATGATGAGATAGTACGATAATTGAAGGAGGTGAGGTATATACCTCAACTTAAAAGGAATCTTATCTCTGTTGGTGCTTTGGAAGCATCGGGTCAGGTGATATCTGTTCAAGATGGTGTTCTCAAGATGATCAAAGGCTCGATGGTGGTGATGAAGGGCGTCCATCGGGACAATCTCTACTACTTAAAGGGTAGTACGGTTACAGGTCGGGTGGAGACTTCTAGTTCTTCAGATGATGGTTGCACGGAAGTCTGGCAGGTAAAGGTCGGACATGGAGGTGAAAGGTCTTTGCGAGCCCCTGCAAAGAAGGGATCGTTGGAAGGTGCTGCTACCTGCAACTTGGAAGGTGAACACAGCGTTCTGGACAAGAAGGTGAAATTCAGCACCAGTACTCACCGCTCAGAAGGTCTTCTTGATTGTGTTCACGTAAGCGTTTGGGGACCTGCTAAGACTGCATCACTTGGAGGTCACAGGTACTTTGTCTCTTTTGTTGATAGTTTATCCAGGCAGTGTTGGATATATCCCATGAGATAAAGGAGTGAAGCCCTAGATATGTTGGTGAAGTGGAGAGGAAGAATGGAGAAGCATATAGGTAGGAAGATCAAGGAGCTACAGATTGATAATGTTGGAAGAGATATGAACCAATTCCTACAATTTGACCAGACACTGGTATTGCTACTCACTTCACAACAGGTATACATGGAGTGGTTAAGAAAGTAAACCGTTCCTTGCTGGAGAAGGTTCGGTGGTTGTTGTCTAATGTAGGATTAGACAAATCTTTTGGGCTGAGGCGATTGTGTATGCTAGCCATCTCATGAATAGATCGACTGCGATAGGAGATAAAGCTCTATTGGAAATTTGGTCTGGAAAAGCTGCTCAAGATCATGGTTCGCTATAGAAATTTGAAAGTCCGACCTACTTCAGTGCCAAGAATGGCAAGGTGAATCCGCGAGCAAAGAGGTTTGTGTTTTGGGTGTCAAAAGGAATGGCTACAGGTTATGGGACGCCGAAAACAAGAAGATCGTGTTGAGTAGGCATGTCACATTTGGAGAGACTTCAGTGTTGAAATCCACCGTCTCTCAGCAGGTGGAGAGGACGGAGACCAAGAAAGTATCGCAGCGGGTAGAGGTTGATGCTACTCCACCATCTCCAGTTGGTTCGGTATTAGAGAAGACTTCACCGGATGTGACGCCGGGTGGAGATCATGTAGCCAGGGTTGATGATGAACAGGTTGAAGACATTGTTGAGGATGTCGAGTTGTTTGTAGCCATTGGAACCAAGGTAAAACCACGCTCGTGGATAAAGAAGCATGAATCTCAAGCTTGTGATCGCGACAAGCTCAAGTTGAAGGCCCTTGTTCTCCATGATGGTCGTGAGGAGGTTCATATGACTCAGCCAGATAGGTTCGCTGCTGCAGATTCAGGTACAAGTGCTTGAGCTTGATGAAGCTCATTTAAATGAACTACGGTTGGCTTGATACTTTCGGCAAGGTATGTAGGCAGCTGTAAAGGCGCAACCATTTGGTAATGCAACCCGTATGAAGCTGTTTGTGTTCTCGAGAAGCTGTTTGGAACTTCACGTAGAGGTGAAGAGCTGTGGCCGATTGGAGCTTCACGTAGAGGTGGAGAGGCTTCACGTAGAGGTGAAGTATTGTGGCCGTTTAGACTTCACATAGAGGTGAAAAGTTGGACTTCACATAGAGGTGAGGTGTTGTGATCTCGATGAATAGATTGATCTTCTGGTGAGAAGATGTTAAGCTTACATAAGGAGTGGTGTGCATCCAGTTGTTGAAGCCGATGATGGTGTTCGATGTGCTCTACGCAGACTTGGTTGGACCGTCAGCTGAAGACAAGTAGACTAGATAGAGCTAGTCAGTTAGAGAGTCAATGTTGGATCATGATGAGTTCTTCGTGAGGTCGTGAAGTTGCGGAGAAGGAGCCACGTTCGGTGATCAGCTTGTATGAAAGTTTCTCCTAAGGTAAAGCATAAGAAAGGCATGTGCGGTGCATTCCAGTGGATAGCTGAGCTACAGATTCCAAGCCGAGATCATGTGTCGATTTCGTCCGGTGCGCAGAAGCCGAGATCGTGTGTCAATTTCGCTAGGTGATAGACTGGGGTACGTTGGAGATCGGCTCAGATTCGGAAATCTTCACCGAGGTGGAGAATTGTGGGAGAGAGGAGATAGAGGAGATGGAGAAGGTAGCACAGAGATTAGACGACAAAGGAGCGAGAAACGGCGCATGGAGCAGGCCAGTTGTACTCCCGGTCGACGTCTCGGTCGACAGGTGGAGGAGGCCGGTCGACCGGCCCGGTTGACCGACATGCACGGACGTGCACAAGAAGGAGCGGTCGACTGGCCCTGGTCGATCGACTGAAGTGGCCTCGCTCTCGGGTAGGCGCGGTCAACCGGGCCGGTCGACCGTGGCATGGGTCGGCTAACCGGCCGGTCAACCGACAGGCGCGTCTGGAGTTTCCTTTTAGGATTCGAATTCCTTTTCTAGTTGGGATTGAATCCAACCTGGGTTTCCATAAATCCAGGGACTCTGTGGCTATAAATAGAGGCTAGAGGCCTCATGTATTGTATCCCTGAGAAAAACTAAGAATCTCTTGCCTCCCTCAAGTTTCTCTCTTGTATTAGTTGTATTGATTGTTGAATCAATAAAGATCTCTCTCCCTTGCCCCGAGGATGTAGGCACATTGGCCGAACCTCATTAAATTTGTGCGTTGATTGCTTTTCTCTATTGATTGTTGTTCCTGCTATGTTGGTTGTTTCTCCGGCTGCATCGAGTCTCCGCCAGTTAGGCGGCCTCAAGATTCAGTGGTGGTTGTTGTGTCTCTTCTTCCGCAAATCGCTGCGCACAACGAGTGGTGTCGGGGGCACAAGACATGTATCACTCAAAGAAGAGAGATCAAGCTCCTCAATATGTAAAGTATACTCAACATGAATCTATATATAGAGAAGATGCTAAGCTCTCCTTGCATATAAGCAATACGTATCAACAAATTCTGAAAGAAAATTTTGATACCACTTTAAAACAAATTTTGAAATTTCTTGTAGTCAACAAAATAAATTTTGATACCAATTTAAATGAAATTGTAGTTAACAAAATAAATATTGGTACCACTTGTAGATAAACAAAATTATTAAGATACCAATAGTAGATTTTGATATCAATTGAATGTGAAATTGATACAAAGTGAAATATGAAGTACATTTTGATGCCAAAAAAATACCAATTGAAATTAATACATAAGCTTGTAAAGATACATATTTAAAATTAAGTCAAGCTTAGCATAAAATAATTTGTGCTATAAAGAGTTAACATTTTTAATCTTAGCACAGCAAATCATATATATATATGTATGTACCACTTGAAATTTGAAGCATACATATATAATAAAACAAATATGAGTATACATAAAAAAAAGGATTTTCATTAAAATCATGTATATCTCATAGCTACCTCTCTTTTATGCACATATTTAAATTGATTTTCAATAAAGTTATACGAGGCATGGTCGCTCATCAAATCGCCCTTAAAAGGTAGGGTTTTCAAAAATAAGATAAATAATTTTAACATAATTTGAAAAACTCTACCAATTGAAGAATCAAGAGAATAGTTTGAAATAGTTTTGAAAAACTAGTTAAAGGTCCTTCAAAACATGAAATTAAACATATATATCTCATGAAACATGTATATTATACAAAAATTATCACTCAAAATTTATAAGGCTCAAAAATGATCTCATGAAAACAAAGTCATGAGTAAACACAAGAAATGTGAGTGCACAAGAATTATGTGAATAACATATTCATGAAAATAATCAATAAAGCTCAATACAATCTAAAATTTTTCTAAAAATTAATCAAGCTTTATGGTATATGTATGTTTTGTTGAAATTAAAAATATACATACATATCCTAAACATAAATGAGTCCATAATAGAATTTTGTATGAAGGTAAATGACTCAAGGATATACACATGTGTATCTATTAGTTTTAAACAAAAGTAACATATACATGAAACTAAAAATGTACAAGAAAAGGAAAAACAAGTATAAATGAAAGAATCATCAAAACTAAATTATAGATATATATGTAATGAGTATAAATGAGCAATGAAGCACAAACACATAATAATCAAGTGTAGCTCACTACTTATACAAGTATAAACACAAATTTTATCAAAAACTACTACATGAGACATAAAATAAACATGATCATTAGGCTAAATGTACGTGTTTTATAACTAGTATATAAATAGTAATTAAACAATAGTGAGAACATAAAATATGAATCCATATAAACATGGATGTATCTTAAAGACTATCTATGTTTATCACATGTCTAATAATAATGCATTTAATATAATGAACATTGATACCCAAGACATACTAAAAATATTTATATGAAGTATGTAAACAAAAATAGGAGTTAGAGATGGTTACCAAAACTAATGAATCAATCTCTAGGTCTCCAAAATATGATGGTCCTCCCACCAAACTTCCTTGATCGTGATGCATCAATTGGGTATGTTCATCAAGCTCCACGTGCATCCACCACTAGAGCACCAACCCTCTCACGTTTTGTGAGAGTCCACACCTACATCAAACACAAGAGATGGGAATTTTGATACTCATATCCTTTTGGGTCCATGAGGATTAGAAATATTGGGAACCCAAATATTGTTATTTGCAAAATTTAATGAATTTAGTCTATCAAAATAAATTTTGCAACATGGCCTTTGCGGCCATAATGTGCACATGTGTATAAGAATGGGTGTAATCATGGTGTACATGAGGTGGATGTCGTGTAGGATGTGAATGCATGTATGGAATTTGTTTCTTGCGAAACATAGATTCTAATTTATTATGTTTAAATGCATATTGGCTCAAAGTGGAGCCCAAACAATCAATTCTATTTTTTAAAACATGAATCTCATTTTTATCAATAAGAGGTGATGAAGTAGTAGCATGAGAAACATCATTCTTTTTCTTTTTAGAAATATTTTTATTTTCTTTTAAAACAATTTTTTTAAAGAGTTATTTTCATTTAAAATAATTCCTTTTCTTTTTCCATCAAAATAATTTTCTTTATAAAAGATTCATTTTCTTTTGAAACACATTCAAATTTATTTAAAAAAAAATCCTTTTCTTTTAATAAATAAGTGTTTTCCTTCTTCAACTTATCATTTTAATTTTTAATAAATCATATTTTTCAAGAAGTTTTTGATAAAAAGATGCAAACTCATCATAAGGCATGTCAATATCTTCTTCTAACTCGGATTCAGAATTTATCTCAAGGGGGTCATCCCCTTGGACCATATAGCACATATTGAAAGCAGCACTTCCATCATCCGAGTTACTCCCCATGTAGTATTGCTTTTATTCACCAAGGGAGATAAGGGTGTTCCAGACTACAAAAGCCGAATCAAAGTTGGCAACCCTAGATAAATATTCATAATTTAGGGTACTCTTTAATGCATGGATTGCTTTTGCATTAGCCTCAAGGTTTTTTTTCCAATTTATAAGATATGAATCTTTAATAGTTATAAAATAAACATAAATCTCTAGGGCTTTTAGGTACATGGACATCTTAACTTTCCAAGTTTGGATGTTAAGAATGTCAAATATGGGAGGTGTCATGAATTCCATGTGGTGTGCAAGTAAATATTGTGATTAGCTAACAAAGGATTTTTAACTCAAGGTTGTTAGACTCAAATCAAGAGCACCAAGCTCTGATACCAATTTTAAGTCACCTAGAGGGGGTGAATAGATGACAAGCTAATCTAATAGAAAACAATGTGGAATTAAAACTAATTATGTAAATTAAAAACTATTACGCAAACTCACAAAGTATAACACAAGAGTGTAACCGAATCCCGGTGAAGGGCTCAGGAATATCTCATCAGGATTCCTCTAGATTAAGAGTTGAGGTGGCACTATAACTCTCTTGGTTAAATATAAGTGTGAGCAAACAATCTCAAACATATATCAATTAAGCACAGATATATCAAGCATATAAAGAAATAAACAATATAACAATGGAAGATATATAAACACAAGTGAGAGAGAGAGAGAGAGATGAGCAATCGCAAATACGGGAGAATTATTTTGAGGTTCCAGCACACTTGCTCTACGTCCCCGCCTTCAACACTATAAAGGATTTCCACTAAAATCAATCCTGCAAGATCACTCGGTGCTGCAACACCTACAATGAGCTCCCTTAAGAACTCTTGGGCCCGCAAGTACCTCACTTGTTCTCGCAAGAACAACACACGCAAACACACTAGTTTGCCGAGGCCGCACCTCTACAATGAGTTCCCTCAAGATCTCTACACACCATGAAGCTACAAGTTCGCCTCCTCAATTAAAAAGATGTAAACTTAGTGATCTTTACACATTGATCACAAGAAATACTCTCACAATAAATGATCCCTAGAGGATAAATATAGCAATAGAATGCTCAAGTTTGTGTAAGAAAATAAGATAGATTTGTGTAGGAAAAACTTAAGAAATCCTTTTTAAAACATAAGAGAAAACTCTTGATAAACTCTCTTTTGATATGAAATTAAAGCTCTTAAAAAACTTGCTTAGAAACTCTGAAAAAGACTCTAGAAAATAGCCTAAAATCTTACCCAAAATTCTGGCCAAAAGTACCTTTATTAGAGGCATTAAAAAATTAGCCATTATGGGCCAGATTGGCCTACTAGTCGACCAGTCGGTCATATTTATGACCGTTGGGGTTGCTGGTTAACCGCTCGGTCGACTGCACTTAGGTCAAAGACCTATTGGTTGATTGTTTGGTCAACTGAGACTAGAACCAGAGAGCACTGCTCTCTGGCCGGTCGAACGCTCGGTCGACCGGGCCAGATCTAGAGAGTTTCTGGATCGGTCGATCGACCCTCAAGCCAGGCCATGTGCACGTTTCTGTGCACATCAGTCGACTGCTCGATCGACCGACCTCTGGTTCGGTCGACTGGTTGGTCGACCGGTCGGTCGATCGCCAGAATCCTAGGTCTGATTTTTAGGGATTAAAACTTGGTCTTTTAATATCCTATAAAATCACATAAAATTAAAAAATAAGCTCATTGAAATACTTTGAAGTACAAATATGTGTGATCAAAGATTAAAACATATTACAAACTTTTTGAACTTTGCGATCTAGAAATTTAGCTTTAAACCCATATTTTTCAAAATCAACTTTGAAATGAAAAACAAAATTTTCAAAACTTGTTTAAATACAAAAACAACATATTAAAACTTATTTAAAGTATAGTGTGTATGGATATGATCCAATACACATATAAGATGAAATATTTATTTTTGACAATAAGCTCAAAACAAAGTTTTGACTTAAACAAAACTCAAATACATGATATAGAAACATCAAATAGTTTTTCTAAATATTTGAACCATCAATGTGTATGGATGAAATTCAAAACACATATAAATCATATAAAATTATTTTGATAAAATCTAATCATGAAACATAAAGATGTATACTTTGAAGCTCAAAATCTAAACGGTATTTTCAAAATCAAAACTATGAAAACACATATATAATTTTTTTGTGTGTGTGTGTGTGTTGATCTTGAGTAATCCATAACTAATCTATCCTTTATATTTTACCTAAAAATAAAATCTTAACACTTACAAACACGACACAAGTCTTAAAAATTTTCTCTTGAAAATCTTCTTCTCCTTCTTGACTTGGTTCAAACCTTGATCTAAAGAGTTAGACTCCTCTAGAGTACTTGATGCGATCTTGATGCACGAACTATTGAATCAACACGTGTTAGCTTCAAAACTTGATTTTGAATCTTTTGTTGAAGTTAAATACCGACTAAGATCTTGATCAAATATTTGAAAGTATATAAACACAAGATCATTAGTATTATAACTACATGAGTTAATCATCATCAAAACTAGGGTGATGGGCCTTTGGGCCAACAATGTCTTGATATCACCAACTAATAAAAACTATCTCTAATGTCAACTCAAAATGAAACCGTTTACAATATACCTCTAACATATTTATAAAAGAACAACTATCCATCTCACATCTAATATATGCTATCACAAGCACAAACTCCTCAAGAAATTTTATAAAGATTAAATTACACAAAAAGAAAATAAATTTATATAAAGTGAATCCCAAATGATGTTTTCACGCAGCATAAATCAGACCCCTGCCTCAATGGAACCTGCAAACAAATTAGTCTGTAGGGGAGTGAGCTCGATAACTCAGTAAGTGGAGTCAACGAAGAACTCAAGGAATGATATACAAAATAATAATTTGAACATGATTACATCAAATAGTAAAGAAGAATCTGAACGAGAAAAGATAACTTGGAATTGACACTACTATATAACCGTGGTGAGCAAAACAGGTGTTCTAAGGTTCTCGTTCATTAATTGGGACATTGTCTTTTTTGGTCATTGATTCTCTTTAATCTTCTTAAATTTCTACACTTGCGTATTATAGGGTTTATGAGTTATAGAATCTGCTTACTCACTTACCTGTAAGTCGATTCATCTTACTTACACCCCACCGTATCACACAGACATGCACATATACCACACATGGTCGTACACTAAACATAATAACGAAATCATGACTATAATTTATCCATCTAGAAATACTTATATCACCGTAAACGCTTGTATATCAAATGATCATATCACTTTACAACAGGTACATATTATAGATCATCTGTATACATGTACAGATCATAAGTAAAATGTTAGATTCTCCGTCTTCCCCTCCTATCGGCTTCCGCTCGGTTCCTTCTATATATATATATATATATATATATATATATATATATATATATATATATATATATATATATATATATATATATATATATATATATATATATATATATATCATAATAATAACATCATCTTCCCCTCCTACCGACTCCCGCCGGCCCCTTTCTTCAATATATAAATATACAGGTATTGCAGTAATGCCATCTTCCCCTCCTACCGGCTCCCGCCTGGTCCCTTCCTCTGATATATAAATATATAAGTATCACAGTAACACCATCTTCCCCCTCCTACTGGCTCCCGCCCGACCCCTTCCTCCAATTATAAAAATGCAATGATAGTGCTCACATATGCATATACATATTCCAATAACGTATACACAATCATGTTCCAAAAATCCAAGAAACAATCATTAACATATCAATGTGATATACACAATCACCACGCATGCACATATATAGGTAAATAAAGTGATAAACTAAGTTGGGAGATTTTATTGTTAGGTTATCTCATTTCATTTTCTTCATACAGTCGAAGGATTTCTTAACTATAATATACCTTTCGACTTAGTTCTAGTCACCGGTTAGTTTCTGAAATTTTTCTCGCAAAGCTTTATGTGCAAATATAGATCTTCAATGTTACATTTTATACAACACTTGAATATTTGGTTTCTTAAAGTATTCAAATTTACTTCTCCCGATTACACTCTACAAATGGCCCAATGATGGGGTCATGGTTCTCCTTTTAATTTTCTATTCCGAGTTCACTTTATTAAGATAAATACAATTCATACCTGGAGGCAAGAAATATATCAATACAAGAACATCGACACAATAATAGAAGATATATTGAGAGAAGATCAAACAATAGCCCAAAAGAAAGAACTTAGAATGATTATATTAAACACAAGGAGGTCTAAAGAGTTTTTAACTTTATTGGTAGTCATGCATAAGATATTAGATTACCAAAAGTGCAAGTGATGAATTATTCCTCATTTAACCCATTAAATAACCCCATAAGTGTTTTCATGAAACTCGGGCCCACTAATCAAGATTATCATTCTGACACTCTAAATTCAATCAGATATGGTACCATGAAGGTTATTACTTGAGAGATCTTTATTTCTCAACCTATCTTGATATTTTGAAAAGATTAGAACTTGGGTCAAATTACTAGAAGTTATTATTATTAAACTGATTTGGGGTGAAGAGTCAAAATCGTCAACGCTATTGCCATGTACAGAAACTTTAATCTAAGATAAATCTAATCTTGAATAATTCTCTAAGAGCATTAAACTTATCTGGTTTCAAGATTTATGTTAAATTGTTTAATGCTAGTGTGAGAACATTTGCCCACAGATTTGTTGCCAACTTCTTTAGTTTCAGAGAGACTTCTCAATTTTTGTATATTATATATCAATCTCTAAAATCACTAATTTCTAGATATTAGTTCCAAGGATGATCTACCTCTAACTGAACACCATTTATCTAGTCAAAAGTAACACCCTTCTCAACATGCGCTTTGGTTCTGGAACAAATTATTAGACTTAAGACTATTTAATGTTTCTTTTCAGAAAAAAATATGTTTTAACGTGCATGTGATTTGGAGCTAAAGCTCTTAATTCTCTTCCTAAATATGAGCTCCTTCATCCATTCTACCCATGTAGTATCAATCCTTTTTGGTTCTCGAGACTTCCAAATAACCTGCTGATCCAACATGCCATAGATCTTTGCAAGGTCCAACTTGAACAAATTACTCTTGACCATTTTAGCCAGAAATTCAATTAAGTTTCAGGAATTTAAGAAACTACTAAAATTTACAAGGACAAGATAAAAGCTTTATCACAATTATGTGGAGGGAGTTAGTTACATCTTTTTGTCCATACATATGCTCTTACTTATCATATGACAGAACAATCACAATTATTATCAAACCATGTGTATCGTTTAGATTACAAATCTCATAGGATTAACCACCGTAGATTAAATTCAGAATATTTTTCATTCATATATTATATAACTTTTCTGTCCATAGGTTCAATTCCTAATGGAACTCTCATTATGATTTACCATCATATTTCAAATTTTCGATTATCGATTCACATCATCAGGTTTCAACTGTGAATCAATATACATTACTAATTTAATCAATTATCACATGAGACATCATATTTATTGCTAAACTTGCCCTTCATAAGCTTAAATAGTAGGTGTATCTGGTTAACTTTGAGTCATGCCCTTAGACCCAACACCCCCACGCAATTTCCTATCGATTATTTATCAACTTCGACTATTTATTACCTATTGACATCCACACTATTCAGTTATAAACCTCAAACAAAATCGGAAGATTTTATTTGCATGGAACGATTTACTATCAGGACAATGACAAGCAAAAATGAAGACAACTTATGAAGCAGAGCTAAAGTTTAATGCCTAATCCACTTTCCATTCATCACATGCCACTAACTAGATCATTATCTCATCTAATATTCATAAGAACTATCACCCTTGGCTAAACAACATCCACTATAACTTCCATTAGTGAATTAACAAAGCTAATACAACCGGCTAGTTTGGATATCACCAAACTTCCCTCTTAGGTCACTATCTGAGCAAGATTATCAATTTAGAGAACTCAAATATTGATTAAAGATTACAATATAAGAGTTTAATAATACCCAAAAAATCATGCTTTACTAATATATTAATTTAGAATATCCTAGTCTATGCATCATAATTGGTTGATATCTTTTCTATTAGGCCTCTGAAAGAAGTGTAAGCTTATGGATAAACATCTCAATTGTGCTGTACTTTTGCTACATTTTGATGCGACATGTGGTGGAGAATTAAACATTCAAAAGAGAGGAAGAGAACATGATTTTTACATGATTCAATGTGATTTACTAAGCAATCCATTAAGCAATTAAACTCAATATTAATGGTGGGAGATTGTATCAATAGACTACAATCTTCATCTATCTATAAGTGGACAACTCATTACCCCAATTATCCAACCAAGCGAAAATTTAGCATTATTTTTATCATGTCATCATATTCTCAAAGCCAATTATGATGACAAAAAGAAAAAGAACTTGGATTTCTAATCACAAACACCCAATTTGTACCTTTAACATAATTAAGATTTAGCCATGATATTCTTAGCCACCCTACGAAACCAATTAGCAATTTATCTTCCAATTAGTAGCATCTATATGTAAGAATTTGAAATTGATGAAATATCTTCATTAGTTCATAGAGTTTCTAAGATAATTTCAAATTTTTCATAAACCCAATCAAGAACTCCCTCACCATGAGTTCTAAAACTCAAAAAAAAATTCTTACAGCAACATTAATTAACATGATATTTTCAAAATTTTTTCTCTATGAGAAAACAAGTGGATTAGGGAAAAATCTCTCTCACCATAGATTTTCTCCTCTCTGTGGTCGCTGCACCTTCGCCTTGCCGTTAGTACCATGGTCGGCCATCACCAGAGAACAAGAGAAATGAATTAGAAAGAGAAAATCAAGAGAGAAAAGTTAAAGTTTTGAACTTACCAAGAGGACAAGAGAGTCTGGGGGTGGGGAAGCAAGAGGAGTCACTGCTCCCTCACCATTCAGGCCGCCCCCGGCAGCCTGCGCGCGTCACCGTCCGCCTGCGCAAGCCGGCGGCCTGGGCGTGCCATGTGCGCGGCCTAAGGCTGCCGCAACCAGATCCGGGAGGGGGGAGAGAGAGAGAGGTAGAGAGGATTTGAGAGAGGAAATTTCTAGGGTTGAGAAATTGGGAAAGAGAAAAGAGAGGGAGCATGTTTTCAGCCTAAGAAATAAAAGAGAGATAAGAAAAAAATATCTCTTCTTATTTATGAAAATCCCCTATCTTAATTTTAATATCCTTTATCAAACTCTCCCTTTCTCTCATAAAGCCACATATATACACAATCTTCAGACTAAATTTTAGCCATCCAACATCCCCTTTCATGCACACATACTCCCTTCCAGTAAGTCCTCATAAATATATTATTATGATATTTTCTTGGTATTTAATTTATTTTATTGTATTTACATAATATACTCATACACCACTTTATTACACATATTTTTATGAACAATATATTGAAAAGTACAAATATATATACACGTATTCATACAAGGATGATCGTATTCACAAAGTTTTAACATATACATAATATATATATATATATATATATATATATATATATATATATATATATATATATATATATATATATATATATATATATATATATATATATATATATATTCTCATACCTAAATTCCCCACTTCCAAATTTTTTTCCACAAAATTTCTAAACATCCATTGCTATACCAGTTTAACTCGATCATCACCTTAGATTATCTGTTTAATTTCTTTAATAAAAAATATAAAATATTAAATCAAGATTTAATAACCGGGGTGTTACAGATGCACTCGATGCTTCTAAGGGTAAGCTTCTCTTGTCTCGCACCGGGGCAAGCCAGTTACTAATGACGCCATATCTATTGGTGTAAGTATTAAAAGATTGTTTTTATATCTTTACATTTTACGAAAATGATCAAAATGTAATGATATTTTTAATGCCTTTGTTAATTTTCTGCTCTAGCTTGAGAGGAATTATGATGCGGCGATAGCAGCTGGTAGTAACAAGAGCACCGCCAGCACACGAGCGATCGTCGAGATATTTGGACGTGTGATGAGGCTTGAACTGCGCGTGGATGTTCCCAGAGGCACCAGACCAACTAGGAAGGACGGCTACACTACCCAACTTGAGCAGTAAGTTGAGGCGAGACAGCAGTTGGAGGCCGACCGCCAGAGGATCGCCAATTTAGAGGCGGCTCAGATAGAGATACAGAAGTTCTTGGCCTGGTTTATAGTGAGTCAACAAAGCATCGGGCAATCTAGCAGCGGGGGTGGCGACAGTGCTGGCAGGGATGACGACGAGGCTTAGGTGAGATTATTGTTTATGGTTGTGGTTGAAATCACTTGTATTTACTTGGATTCTGACTTTTGTTTATTATTCTGATACATATTAATATGTTGATATGCATGTTTCGTTATTGATATGTTGATACATATATTTCATTATGGCCCTTACATAAATGCATGGTTGAGAATATAAACGTGTGGTTGGTTGAATTCTAAATGCGTGGACTGTTAAGATTTATATGCGTGGTTGGTTGATTGTTAAGATTTATATGCATGGTTGGTTGGAATTGAAATTTATATGCATGTTTGATTGTTAGTTGAGATGAAAATGTATGTATGTATGTATGTATGTCAGTGAGCAGCAGTTTTTAAAAATAAATGTCAGACAAATTGCGCCAAAAATTATGTTTTGACACAAAAGTGCCCAATTATTTCGTCAAAAACACATTTTCGACGCAATTATTGGACAATCATTGCATTTTTAGAACAAAAACTTTTAAAATTTACATAATTCTGAAATCAGTCCACAAATTGCATTAAAAATATAAATTTTCGACACAATTATAGGATATTTTGTGTATTTTAAACCCAAAATTTTCAAAATTAGCCTAATTCTTGAGCGTGCATATTGTGCCGAATTTTAAATTTCGATGCAAACTGTAATTTTAAAAATTAATTTTTTAATGCCATTTTGTGTCGAATTTTCAACGCACATTGAAAGTATTGCATCGAATTTTTGATGCAATATTTATGTTTCACAATAATTCCATTAGTTCGGGGAAATAAATATTGCCTCAAAAAGCCGATGCAATATTTTCATCTTGCGTTGAAAATTCGACGCAACCTTTGTGTCGAGGGTTTTTGTGTCGATATATTTCGACACAAAAATTCGAAGAAATATGAAAATTTTCGGCGCAATTAAACATATTCGACGCAAATTTTTGACACAATTTGACAGACATTCTAATATTGGATTACTCTGTCTTCTTGGCTAACCGTGATGGCGCCTTGTTGTACTTAGATCCAACATCTTTCTCATTCTAGCACCCTTATAGATATTAGATTGTATTGTACTTCCGAGACATGTCAAACCGCCTCCAGATCATGCACTGTCCATTCTCTACATGTAACATTGACTGTCCTAATGTTGATGACCTCACAAGCCGAACCATTCACCATTTTGACATTTCCTTCCTCCTTTGCAACTAAGGAGGTGAACATCTCCTTATGAGAACATACATGAACTGTACTACTATAATCAAATATCCAGTGTTTACCTTGAGAAGTGTTGTCTTTAATGTAAAAAGCCATTAATACTTCGATGTAAATACCGCTCATTGCTACGCCTTCCTGCACTGCTTGTCCCTTCTTCTTTAACCATTCTTACTGATGCTTGCAGTCCTTCTTTCAGTGACTTTCCTACTAACAAAAGTGACACGTATTCCCATGGCCACCAAACACGATCCTTCCTGCTAAACTTAATTTGGTCTTTTTCTGATCTCATTAGATAAGAGAGTTGACATGACCTCTTCCAAGATGAGAGTTTTCTTACTACACGACATGGTAGTAATGATGTGGTCATATGACTATGGAAGCAAACTAAGAAGTATCAAGTCTTGTCGTCCTCGTCGATCTTGATATTAATAACTAGAAGCTTGTTGATGACCTTTTTGAAGAAGTTTAGATGCTCCAACACTGTTGTCCCTTCTTTCATGTGTAACCCATATAATTGTTTCTTGAGATATTGCTTATCGGAGAGGCTTTTTTTCATATACAATGTTCCTAAGCTTGATCACATACCCATAGTCGTTTCTTTATCCATCACGTTGTACATGATCTCGTCTCCGAGATATAGTTGGATCATGCTTACCGCTTTCAGATCCATCTCCTCTCAATCCTCATCTAACCTATCTGCATGTTTTGCTGACTTTTTCTAAAAGGTCTTGTGAAGATCCTATTGCACCAGTAACACTTTCACCCTCTTTTGTAAATCAAAGTTTTTTTTGCCATTGAACTTCTCGACCTCGAACTTAGTTGTAGAACTTTTGATCTTTGACATATCGCTTTTCGTCAACCTTTAGCTCTAATATCAATTGTTATGCGTAATTAATATGCTTTGATACCAATTATTGTTCCCAGGATCAACATTTACGGAACGTTGTAACATGACAATACTTACAAAAAAAAAATATAGTGTAGAGCAAACTAGTAATACCAAGACAAAATAGTAATAACAATAATAAGAGAATCTAATGTGGTTTGTCCCAAAAATGGCTTATGTCCACAGGAAGAGAACTTGAAAGACTTTTATTAATAAGCTTGGTACAAGAGATCAAACATTCGCCTTGATTCTCAAAAGATTATTCACCTTCCCCTTGAATCCCTTACAAGAGTATACGTTTTCTCTATGCTCCATCACCTTTCTCTCTCTTTCTTAGCTTCCTCTGATCTTCTTCAAGATCTCAATGTACTATTTTATAATTTATATTTATAGAGTTTTACAATACAAATTCTAGTCGGACTATGAGATGATCTTAACTATCAGATGCTTGAAGAACTTAATCAATCCTTATAGGAGTTGATTTTATTGATCTAAAAGAATTCTAAACCCTTTAAACTTAAGAAACAAAGCTTTATTGAATATGATTTAAATTCTATTCGAACTCCACCAGAAAAGAAAACTCACAAACGCTCAGATACCTCATTAGTCACTGGCCCCTTCAGGGTAGTCGACTAATCTGCCCAACAGAGAGCTGGATCTAAGTCTATTCGACTGTATAGTTATCTAGTCCTTCATGATAGTCGACTAGTACCTTATATTAGTCGACTAGTCTGTGTGTTGCACCTCTATATATTATCCAATCGACTGTATAGTCCACTAAACAGTCGACTAATCTGTCTCAATCTTGATTTGCTTCTTCTGCTTCAAACCTTCGTCTTCTTCAATTCGATTGGATTTTCTTGGACCAACATCTCTTATTGAAAACAAGGCAAAATCCCAACAATTAGGATTGCATGGAGGAAAATATATCACTATCCATAACTGCCCATTTGATAAGGGTGTTACGTGTTATGAACATAGGGGAGGATGAAGCTGCATAACTGTCGGCAGATATCGAGGATGATCTATTGTTGAAACTTCAGGTTCAGAGCTGAAGCTTTCAGAACAACGAGGTTCTTGGAGTGGAGAAGACTCTGAAGAGGTAAGGACTTCAGAGTGGTGAAGGTCTGGAGTGGCGGAATGCAATTTCAGGTCGGAAATATTTCCAGGATGGAGGATAGCTCCGAGAAAGCCGGATGTGGTGGAGGGTTTAGAATGGACTCTGAAAGTTGTGGATGTCTCAGGAGAACCCTTTGGTAGTTTGGACATCTGTCATCATCCAAGTGCTGGTCAAATTTTGACCACTACAGATGGATAAAAGAAAAAAAATCATATTATAGATATGAGAAATCCCAATAACTTTTTTATGAAACATTATTTTTCAAAAACAGAAATGTAAGTTTTCAAAATGGCTTAAAAAATTAATAATATGCTACATGTCTAAATTTGATTAAAATTTTGTATATCTGCCACTTCTAAAGATAAATTTGAATGATATAAATATTAATGTTTATATTTTACATCCTATCAAACACTTTTTTACCCATGTTTTCTATTTTACAAACACGTGCATTTGCACGTGCCAAAGACTAATTGTAATGGAGAAAAGAGATAGCATAGGCATTAAGCTTCGAACAAAAAATGGAAACATGTACCTAAATCAGAAAAAATGTAATTCTTTAAATTAAAATACAGGTGAAATGTAATGAGGAAGATAGATTATTGTTTCTTTTTACAACTGCAGTCATCAAAAAATAATTTTATAACAATTTAGGAGCTTGTTTTATTATCTATCCCGACCAGACCGATCAAATCTGAACCTGACTCGAATTTCAGTTATGAGTCAACCTTTAATTAGATTCGAGCGCATTCAAGTCAATGTGTATGATATGTCGGCTCACATTACAGTTGATCTGATTGATCGATGCCCTCAATGTCTACTTATAGATACTAGAAAAGGGCACGTGCTATGCATGGGAAACTTTTTCTTTTAATTTAAGTAGTCGCTAATTTGATATGGAGATCTAGTTTATATATTTGTTTGCATCTTTTATTTTAAAATTTTTTATATTCATCTATTCAACATACGACATCGGTGTTTTCATAAGCAAAAGTGAATATAAACTGAAAATAAAGAAACAACATTCCATAAAAATGAACAAAAATAGAAAAGAAATTAAATAAGAAAAATGTCTATTATTGAGAATAGAAATTTTAAAAATAGAAAAAAATAAAAATAAAACATATAGAAAATAAAAAACTTAAAAGAAAGAAGGGGAAAATAATCAAGAATATAAATATGTGAAAGAATAAGGGATAGTAGAATATGAAGCCTAGAAAAAAATAAAGAAACAAAAAAGTAGAAAAATATATAAATAAAGTTATTTTAAAAATAAAAATAAATTTAAAAACATGAGAAAAAACAAATGAAAAAAATAAAAAGTGAATTGAAAAGAATAATTGTAAAAGTTCTAAACGTAAAAGCAAAGAAAGAATTTTAAAAGTGTAAACCATATAATTGGAGAAAAATAATTTAGAAATAAAAAATAAAAAGTAATAAAATAAAAAAGTATAAAAGGAAACAAAAAGCCTCATCAAGGAGTAAATAAATGAAAGAACTTCAAAAGGAAAAATATCTACAAAAATAAATTTAAAAAGGATAAGAAAGAGTTTGAAAAATAGAACAAAACAAAAATAAAAAAATAAAATAAAATATGAAAGAGAATAAAAACCTAAGAACGAAAAAAAAATCTAGTAAGTTAGAAATGAAATAATAAGGAATAAAAAAAAAATCTAGAATAGTACCGTAAAAATAAAGTAAGAAAAATTAATAAAAAAGATAAAAAACTCTAAAATAAAATAAAACAAAAAAAAAGAGAATTGAAAACAAGAAATGAAAAAAAATTTGAACAGAAAAGGAAAGAAATAATTTTATGATTATGTAAAGTAGAACTGTAAAAAAGTAAAGAAAATATGTAGAAATATAAAAATAAATAATAAAAAAAGAAAAATGAAAATCTAGAAGGAAACAAAAGATCAAAAAACAATTACAGTGGGTAAATTATTAAGGAATCAATCCACACACTAAAATAATGGAGAAGGATAGTTAAATCAAATCACAGAAAGCAAGCGCAAACACAAAGAACTTACATGAAAACCTAAAGGAAAAAAAACCAGAGAGAGGATAATTCCACTAGAACAATGGTGATTACATGTGTGTTCTCTAATGTAATATGGTTTCTGAATTCAAATGATCCTCCCTTCCACATTGGGAGAGATCTATTATTTATACAGGTAATATCTACAAGATAAGGCGAGGGACTCCAACTCAATTTGAATACTTAAATTTCTCATCTTGATGGTTGTTGAGCTGAACATCCTAATTGGAATCGAGATAAGGGAAAGTCTGCTCTATTTAGTAGTTTGTGTTTTGCTGTAGATAAGGACGATTTGTCCCTGGGGATAACTACCTCATTTGGATAATGATTAGGCTTAAAAATAGAGATCTCTTTCAACTAGTTTTATCTCTTCTTTTATTTACCCGACCCGCTTGAAGTTTGAATTAGAGAAGACTGGATTAGGTGTTCTGGGAGTGGCCACGCGTCGTGCATCTGTTGGGGGTCGGATAGACATTTGTCATAATCTCAGATAGGTCAGAAAGTGACCACTATAGATGCCCTCTCTGCTCTGTTCTCTTTGTAAGAAGTCAGGAACTTCCCTCAGGGGTTATAAATCTCTGGGAACTCTCATAGAGAGAGAGAGAGAGAGAGAGGAGAGAAGCAGATAGGAATCCAGTAAGTTTTGGACACGTGTCAATCGTTGTCGCTTCAAGTTTCATCTCAAAGTGGTGTGCATCGCTCTATAGGATGGCAGAACCTTAAATGTGCGTCAAATCCACTGCAATATTAATTGGGTCATCATCATTTTTGTTGAAGCGGTTTCGAGGTGGGTGCCGCATATCTGGAGCGATGGTTTTGATTTAATCTATCATAATATGTGTAAGGCCTCGATTTGAAAGACGGTTCGCTTTCCTAGGGTTAAGAAAGCAACTATCTGTGGTTGGGCATTTTCTCAAATCTCTATGCCTTGTACTTTCTTGCCCTCTTCTGATTTTCTCGTTCTCAGGTCTCGGTATCTTCTTATTTCTATTGCAATGAAGAAGGGAAAGACATCTGTTACGATCAGCGACGTAGGCAAAGGAAAGGCCACGGTGGAGGGGAAGAGGAAGAGAGCTTCCCATCGTACCAGGATCGGAATGGACTTCAATTCAAAAACCTCCAAGCTCCGTGATTAGGAGGCAACAGATAAATACCAGGCCAGCTATGGATTTCGTTGAATCCGAGGATAAAAATTGAGTTTTGCCCCTACAGTGTTGATGTTTCCTCAGCCCCGCCCAAAATTGATTCAAGAATTTGGCATTGAAGCATGTATTCTGTACAATATTCACAGTCACATGGTTCTTCTTGTTGTAGTAGGACTTGAAAAATGGAGTAAGGGTCTTAAATTTGGGAATTTTATGGAATCCTTGAGTCTATTGAGTTTCGAGGTTGCAAGTACTCAAGTATAACTTTCACACTCCTTCTAATGTAAAATTCTTCTTCTATAGGTTGATGAGAAAAAAGAGTATATGAAGATGATTGTTGGAAAGGTGGGTGGTAATATGACTCGGGGGAGTTGTATCCCCACTGACTTGGTGAAAAGCGGCGATGATCATTCTAATCTTATTTATAATACTGGAGTTGGGACATATACTGATTTAGATAAGACCAATCCAACATACTTGATTGATTAAAGTTATGAATATCAGGTTGGTGTTATCTGAGAAAGATGTCGGGTGGATTACTATTAAAATTGAAAAATTATTGTTATAATCTATTTCACACAAACTGAAAAAAACAAACAAACAAAAACAAATAAATAAACAAACTAAAAAAGAAAAATCTAGCCTATATTAGGTAGACCTTAAACCTAGACGACTCCTAACTGGTTAGACTGTCCACTAGATGTATATTGCAGCAATCTAACAATAACTTAATTGGCCTGATAGAGGCAAGATTAGTGGGAGGTATCCATGCCTGAGCAACAAGCCTAATTATGCCAAACCATTATTCTTCGAGATTTTTGCCTCTCAATCTCTAACCTTGGACACTGATTTGACAAGAGTTAAACTCTAACAATTTACTCCTTAGGTCAATCTCCTATTGAGTTTGAGATGTCCCTAGGGCTAATGTCTACTCAATTTTAGTTAGGATTGGGGTAGTGAGTGAGGAGATGATTTTTGGGCTAAGAAAGGATAATGACTTTCCCATCTTATATTGTTCAAGGATATGCTTTTAATCATTTTTATGCAAGTGTGCAAGTATATAATAAAAAGTGACACTCAAGCAATAAATCATGCGTGTGTGTTTCATATGATACATGCAAAGCACATTGGCTCCAGCACTCTTCAACAGTAATATAAATGTAAACATAATTAGATGAATGCCCTAAATGCAATGTCTAAATCAGTTTTTAAACAATTACAATCACAAGTTACTGTTGGTTAAAAATAGTGTGCACAAAAAGTTAATACACACTGCAGAAAGTAGATCTTTCAATTTTAATCACCTGTAGACAAAGCAGAGTGAGTACTTGATGAGTATCCAATTCTGCATCTGCATATCGCATTTTCCCACCGATTTATGAATAATAATATCGCTTCTAAATAATGTATTGGTCCATTTTGCTTATAAACAAGAATTTATGGACAAAGTCAAAATAAAAGCCTAATTAAACCCAATTTTAGGTAATTAAATTACATTCTTGAAGGCAAGCTAGAGAGCTTGTAGAAGACACATTGGATTCAAAATTTGAGAATGAATCTGAAGAAATACGGGTTCAAATTATCAAAAATCAAATACATACAGAAGGTTCTTGTAGCTGGGTGAAGCAGCAGAGAAAAACTAGGGACCTAAGTCCCTAGTATTGCCGCAAAAACACGACAATATGGTGGGCCCGCAGTCGATCTTAGACACGTGGCTTCGTCTCATCTTCCACAGTGTTCTTTTGCCTATAAATACTAATATTAAGCGCCAAAAACGAGGTTGGAGAGCTGTAAGCTAGGGTTTTCTCTTTTTCTGTGTAGTGTAGTTTTTCTTCTTCTTCTTCTCTTTTGTATTTTCCTTTTCTTTTAGATCATGTATTAGGGCAGGGTATGATTCAAGAGAGAAAAAGAGAAAATGATGTAAAATGGAGTGACAATCTATGAAAGCTTCCTCCTTTCCTTCCATGATTTATTTTCTAACCTCTAACATAACTAACTTTCTTTTCATGGAATCTAACTGCTAATCACTAATCATCTAACCCCTTACTTGATAATTCACATGAATCTAATAGCCTTTACCAGGCCTTGCTCTTGCAGGAGCCATTGATGAGTCATGATGATGTGTTTTAACCTCTAACTTACTAACAAGTTAACTCTCTTATTTCATACTTGCTTCTAACAGTTTTGATAAGCGAAAGTTTGTATTAGCTTGCTCTTGATGTAAGTTTGAATATGAAGAACTATCTTATATGCCATGCTTTGAAACATCTCCTGAAGTCAAGGATTAGTGATGGCCAAGGATCCATGTGAAGCAACTATCACTAAGAGGTTAGTATAATTAGTGAAGTACCTAGTAGTTAGTAGTCATGAGTTTTTTTCTCTTTTACTTTATTTTTAAAACCCATTTTCATAACCACTTTACCATTTTATCATTGTTGTTTTCATCTTCTTCGTTCGCCACTTGTTTTCATTTATCCATCACAAACTTTATCTCTTTTCTATTTTGTTTTTAATACCACTTTCTAAATCACTTCACTTTCAACTTCTATTCTATTTCTTGTTTTATTTCCTCCACCAAAACAACTTTTCACTTCGTCGTTTTCATCGCCTTCTCCTCCTATCACTTTTAGTCTTCTTTTCACTTTCTTTAACAAAAAAGAAATTGTTAATAAATCACGTGAACACGAACTGTTAATGTTTCTATCACATTCTATCATTGTGGATTCAACCCGTATAACCTATATGCTTTAATGGAAGTATCAAGGAAGCCAAGCACCATACACTTTCACTAATTTTCTGAAACACACATTTTCGTGCGCAGTTCTCCTTCGATCAAAATTTTGGCACCGTTACTGGGGATGGGAATGGTTTTGATTTTACGTTTTTGTTAACATTCACTTCTTTGTTTTGGCATATAGGTCAATTTTTACAGAAACTAAGCATTGTAGAAATCTATTATTGTTTGCATCTCCTTGCTCTAGAAAGGAGGGAGCTTGCTTCTACAACTTTGTCGCGCAAAGCCAAGAATAGCCATAAAAAGTGGCTAAATTAGGGTTGTAGGACCTGAATTTTTGCAAAGTTTGATTTCATGCTATATATTGCCTAGTTCTGCTATTACAATTCTGCTTTGATTGCCTGTACAATATAATAATAAACAACAAAAATGGTAATTGGACGCTTTTAAAATCGTTTAAACATTTGCATCATAGGCATGTGTTAATTTCATTCCATTATATTGTATTTTGTTCTGTTGTTATGATCTGAGCTGAGGTGTACATATTGCATTGCATATAGTTGAACAAATACGTAGGTGATTGATTGCTAAAAGAAAGAACAACCAATGAGTTAAGAATATACCGTGTAGCTTGTGGCTAACGGGTCGTGTCCACAAGGAGGGATGCGATGGAAGCTTTTCAGTGAATCGTTTATAAACAAGGAGTTGTGTTCGTTTTTTAGGAAAAAGAGAATGGAGAGAAAGAGATGAAGGAAAGAAAAATTGCAATTTTTAGAAAAGATTTTTGGAGAAGGTGATATAGAAAACTTGAAAATTGTTTTGTTGTTTGTAGTAATAAAGAAGGTCTGGGCTTACTATCTCACTATTCAATTGTTCTTTCTTCTCTTAAAATGTTAAGTCCCTCAAATGATCAATTGCAAAACTTAGAGTTGTCTTTTAGAAAGCTTTAAGTAAAGTACATAAGATGTTAGAAGAGTTGAGTCTTTTTCTTCAAGAAATCATAGAATCGAATGTTAAAACATCAAGCGCGAAGAAGTAAGAATGAATTAAAAATGATTCGAGAGATGTTCATGAAAGAGTTGTGAATTCAACTATCTAAGCCCATCCTCATGTGCCTTCAAGAACACTTTCAAAAAGAAAGGCTTTTAAGTGAGGCATTCATATGAGTCATCGGGTCTTTTTTTCTTTTAAAAGCAGGGGAGAAGAAAAGCAAAGAGAGTTCGATAGCAAGCCCAGAAAAAACGTTTAGTTATCCATGGAAAACGAAGACGAAAACAAAGACATAATGCAAACCATACCGTATTGCAAGTGGAAGAGAAATTGGCTCGACTTTTGTATTGCTGTCACTTCAATCTTCAAGTACAAGCTCTCAGTCCTCTCTCTCACAAGTTTTGAACTGGACTACAAATTAAAAAGCAAGATTACAACTCTTGTTCTAGCTAACAAAGAACCTAAATCCTAAGAAAATAAATGTAAAACTTAATCCTAGTCTTCGCCCCTTTTCTCTTTGCTGAAACCAGTATTTATAGGCAAAAACCTAAAGGGAAGATCTCAGGAAGATTGAGGAATCTCCTGGTCTGATGTATTTCCCGTATCTTCTTCTGATTTTCTTGTTTTTGCTTCAAAAGTTGACAAAATAGCCTTTGATTGTGCTTGATTCAGGGAGGATTCTTCTCAACCTTCCTTATATGCCAAGATTTTGCCTTGATTTCTTCATCTTGATTCAGGGAGGATTCTTCTCAACATTTCTTATATGCCAAGATTTTGCCCACAGGGAGGATTCTTCTCAACCTTCCTTATATGCCAAGATTTTTCCCACAGGGAGGATTCTTCTCAACCTTCCTTATATGCCAAGATTTTGCCCTGATTTCTTCATTTCAAATTTATTCTGAATTAATCAGAATTTGGTGGGCTATTGGGCTTTGTTTTTCTTTTCTTTCTTTTAGCACTTGGGCCTACATTTAACAAAGGAAAAGAAGACTATTAATAGGATTTATTAGCTAAAAAGTATGGTAAGGTGACTATGTAAATGCAATATACGTGACTAATCACACCCCCACACTTATCTTTTGCTCGCCCTCGAGCAAAACAACTAAACTATGCTAAGGATTATTAGACCACTTTCGCAGGTCACTCGATTGCACTGAGCATGTGCAACAAGCCGTTAAACCTCTAGGTTTCCCCTAGAGGACGAGTTTTGTCTCGTGAGGGTTTTCAGCGGATTACACCCACAAAATCCGAAATGAAAGAGAAAAAAGTTAGTATTTTCGAAAAGCATTTTTTTTTGTGAAGGAGAAAATATTTGAAGTATATTTGTGAGAGCTTAAGTAATCTATAAGTTATAGGAATATCAAATCTTTCATTCCTAAACTTAATCTCTATTCAAAAACATGTCATCAATTAAAGTAAGGAGTCAAATTGTACTTCTCATCTAGTCTATTAATTTACCCTGAGTCGTATGCACTATCGTGATTGTGAAGTTTACTAAGGGTTCTTCAACATTAACTCCTATGCCTTATATTTATTTATTTTTGGTGAAATTTATTCCTCAATTTCATTAGGCTTTCTAATCTGCCCGTGTAACGAGCATTCAGTCGGTGACACCCAAACCAGACAGTTTTAGGGCACCAGGTGAGAAAACACCCCTAAGGACTTAAACACTCGAGCAGATAAGGCCACGAGACTAAGATTTTTATACGATCTATCCCTTTTAGGCGTGAATACCTATGCTTCATGAGGCATAAATACCCAGCTTAATCAGAAGATACACATTTTTTTTTTCTTTTTTCTTTTTTTTTCAAACTTATCTAATTATCTTTTGCATAAATACTAAGGCTTGCTTAGGCCAAAGCACCTAGCTAATCAATAATTAGACTCGTTTTTCTTTTTTTTCTTTTTTCTTTTTTTATTTTTTATTATAAGGCATAAGAGTCTCTGTTTTTAAACCCTAAGTGTGTAAGTGTATTTTGTGTGCATATGTCATCAAGGTAAATATCAAGACTAAATTACTTTCACAAATTTTCTTCCTAACCCTAAAAATCAAACAAGTTTTTTTTGTTTTGACCAAGTGTAAGAAATCCTAATTATGATTCTCCTATTCCTTAAAATTGACTTAATTTCTTACAAAAAATATATCAAAATATTGTTTACCTCTTTCAAAAAGTTTTTTTTTTATATCAGTCATGTTAGAACCCTCCCCCACACTTATCTCATGCATTGTCCCCAATGTATGAAATAAATGTATACATGCATGAAATGAAATGTAAAAGAGGTGCATATATTATACAGAAATATGTACAACATCAAGTTTCACCCATACCTAGAGCTTTTTCAGTCTTATCCCTCTAGCTCTCTTCCCATCATTCCAATTGGTCCTCTTTATAGGGCATAGTGAGGAGGCCAAGTGTTTTGTCATTTTAGCTTCCTGCCTCCCCAGTCTCACCTTCTTTAGGTGTTTCTCCCTCATATTGCCACAATCATTATTCAAAAATTTACCACCACCACCCTTCTCAGTTAGAACTTCCTCATTATGAATGCCTAGGAATTCTAACTCAGTTCCATAGATCTCCTCAAAACTTAAATCAACACTTTCACCTGGAAATGTATAATTAACCAAATGATCTCTAGTTGGTTCATCCAAACACATGAGTTCTTCTTCAAAAAGGTTTTCAAAGAGTATGTCAATCGGAGGTTCTTGAACTATATTCTCATGCGATACATTATTGGTTGGCTCATCGAAAGTAAAGATATTCAAATCAAATTTTCCCTTTTCAAAGGGTACTTTAACATTAGGATCTCCGACATATGCTTTCTCATCAAGATAATCGCCTTCATTGAATAATTCACTAAGAAACAGCGACTCATCTTCTATATCTTCACCTTCTTCATCACAATTATTTTCAACAAAATTTACCTCAGATGATTGATCCTTTATCTTACGAGGTTGTTTTTCAAGGTTGAAGACATTGACTTCTCTAGTCATATCCCCAAAAGTTAACCTCATGGACCCATTCCTACAATTGATGATGGCATTGGCCGTAGTAAGGAATGGTCGCCCTAGGATAACAGGAGTTTGAGCCCTATGATTGGAGTTGGACACAGGTTGTGTCTCTAGAACTATGAAATCGACAGGGTAAATAAACTCCCCTACCCGGATAAGGACATCATTAATCTCCCCCTTTGGAACTTTCACTGAACGGTCAGCCAGTTGGATAGTGACTCGAGTTGGACTAAGATCGCCCACCCGAGTTGTTGATAAACTAAGAATGGAAGCAAGTTGATACTTGCCCCCAAGTCAAGAAGTGCACGACTAATCTCGGCTTGTCCTATTGTGCAGGCAATGGTTAGACTACCTGGATCCTTGTACTTGACAGGGATCGGACCCGATAGTAGCTCACTAATGTTAGTGGCTAAGAAGACCTTTTTAGGTACATTAGTCTTTCTTTTCTTGGTGCACATGTCCTTAAGAAACTTAGCATAAGATGGGACTTGTTGGATGGCATCAAGAAGTGCAACATTTATCTTCACTTGATTGAAGATCTCAATTATCTTATCCATGTGCGGATTTTGCTTGTTTTTCAGCCTATTAGGAAATGGTGCTATAGGCTAGTGCACATGACTGGTTGACTTATCGTTTGCAGATTCATCAACTTTAAGAGGGGTGGGATTAGATGAGGTGGATGCTGAAGTGTGATTGTGCTGACTAGGATTAGGTGGTGTTGATACCTTGTTATCAACTTTCTTTCCCGACCTCAATGTATGAACAGCATTACATTGATTCAGTGATTGATCCTCAACCAAATGAGCTTGTTGTGAATTCCTAGGATTCATAATTGGTTGACTGGGCAAGGTACCCTTTTGCCTCTCATGTTGTGGGTTGGCTAACTGGCTCATTTGACCCTCTAGCCTCTGTATTGTTTGCATGAGGGAATCTTGGTTCTTCATGTACCTTTCCATGTTTCTCTCGAAATCAGTCATTCTCCTTTCGAGTTGAGGGTTCTGGAAGGACGAAGGTGGAGCTTGGTTGGGAAAACTTTGTTGATAATTTGAAAAATTGTCGGGAGAATTGTGAGGGTGATTGGAAAAGTTGGGTTGATGATTGGAAGAATTGAAATGATAGAAGTGGTTTGACCGGGGGTGGTCATTATTTTGTTGGCTCCATGAGAAATTGGGGTGATTTCTCCAGCCAGGATTGTACGTTGGAGCGTAAGGATCATTGTTCGGCCTTGAAAAGGTCGCATTCATCGGTTCAGGAAAATGTTGGTGAGCTTGAAATACAGGACACTCCTCAAACACATGATTCATGGCCTGACAGTAAGTACAACCAGGAGTTGGAACTTGGTTCGGGCTGACTTGATTGATTGGACTTGGTTCTTTCGTTTCTAGAGCTTCCAGTCTTCTAGCCAGGTTAGCTAACTTAGCCTCATTAGCGATGGACGATTCGATAGAATGGAGACCTCCTTTTGAAGAGATGGAGTTAGGATTCCTAGAGGTCTCGCTAGCAGATTCCCATTGGATGGTCTTCTCAGCTAGATTTTCATACAAATCCCATCCTTCATTTTCATCTTTCTGCAAGAAACCCCCTTGGCACATGCTTTCTAAGAGGGTTTTGGTGGAATAGTCTAAACCGTCATAGAGAATTTGGCATTGTCTCCATTTCTCTATTCCATGATGTGGACATTGGACAAGGAGGTCCTTAAAGCGTTCAAAGTACCTCCAAAACGGTTCACTGGGTTCTTGCTTAAATTGCATGATCGTCTTCCTAATGAGAGCGGTTTTATGGATAGGATAGAATTTCTTCAAGAAAACCTTGATGAAACCATCCCAAGATGTGATAGAGCTGGCCGCTAAGCTATAGAGCCATTTCTTGGCTAGGTTCTTAAGAGCAAATGGGACAAATCTCAACCTAATAGCATCATCTGCAAGGTGTGGGATTTTCATCATTAAGCATACTTCCTCAAATTCTCTTATGAAGAAATAAGTATCTTCGGACTCTAGGCCATGGAACTTAGAGAGTGTATTGATGAACTGTGGCTTAAGCTCAAAGTTGTGTTCACCAACCGATGGAAGTTGGATGCAGGATGGAAGTGATGTTCTAATGGGATAAAACCTATCTTGCAAAGATGTCGGTCGATCCATAACCGAATCTGGTCTTGTTTCGAACTTGGGTGGTGATGTGTTTCTAGTTAACCTAGATGAATTAGGGTCTCTTGACCACACTTGCATACACAAACACAATCACAAACAAGTTCACCAATAGTCAAGAAAAGAAAACAACCAAGCCTAGTCTAAGGTAACCTTGACCTAGACAACTCCTAACTGGTTAATTGTCCACTGGAGGTATAATGTAGACTCTGACCACAAGCTAATCAGCCAGGTCAGGGCAAGATTGGTGGGAGGTTATCCGTCAAAGACGTTCCTTAATTAAGTAACCACCAATCTTCGGGCTTTCAGCCCTTAATCCCTTTCCTAGACACTGATTCGGCAGGAGTCAAATTCCAACACTTTTCCCCTTTAGGATAATCTCCTAATGAGTTCGAGATGTCCCTAAGGCCAACGTCTATCAGATTTTACTTAGGCTTAGGTTGTGCGTGCTTGGAGATGGTTTGTGGGCTAAGGAAGGGTAATGACTTCCCCACCTTATCTTGACTTGGATTTTGCCCTTAGAATTGATTCGTGCAAAGTGTGCAAGATATAGAAAAGTAGCATTCAAAAGCAAAATCACCCAAGAATGTTTCCTAAACTATATGCTATGCATACATACCTTGTCTCCAGCTCTCTTCAACAGTAATTATAAAGTAAACGTAATTAGACAAATGCCTAGAATGCAAGTCTAAACGTTTTTTTTTTAAGCAATTCACAATCACTCAAATTACTGTTGGATTAAAATAGGGATGATGATAGCAAAACTAGCACAAATATGACATATAAAAACAGAAATTTTTGCGAGCAATATGTCCTGCAAAACAAAGTTTTTAGTAGTCCAATGAATTTTTCAGATTTTGCAAAGCAATTTCTTGAAACTCTGTTTCCTACTTTCGAGAGTAGGGGCACAGAATTTTCAAATCTTCTTTTGCAAAGCTTGAATGCTAGATCTTGATCTTCAAGTCCCTGAAACAACACACCAAACTTGTTAAAATAACTACACCGTTCCCTCCCCGGCAACGGCGCCAAAAATTGATTGCTAAAAGAAAGAACAACCAATGAGTTAAGAATATACTGTGTAGCTTGTGGCTAATGGGTCGTGTCCACAAGGAGGGATGCGATGGAAGCTTTTCAGTGAATCGTTTATAAACAAGGAGTTGTGTTCATTTTTTAGGAAAAAGAGAATGGAGAGAAAGAGATGAAGGAAAGAAAAATTGCAATTTTTAGAAAAGATTTTTGGAGAAGGTGATATAGAAAACTTGAAAATTGTTTTGTTGTTTGTAGTAATAAAGAAGGTCTGGGCTCACTATCTCACTACTCAATTGTTCTTTCTTCTCTTAAAATGTTAAGTCCCTCAAATGATCAATTGCAAAACTTAGAGTTATCTTTTAGAAAACTTTAAGTAAAACACATAAGATGTTAGAAGAGTTGAGTCTTTTTCTTCAAGAAATCGTAGAATCGAATGTTAAAACATCAAGCGCGAAGAAGCAAGAATGAATTAAAAATGATTCGAGAGATGTTCATGAAAGAGTTGTGAATTCAACTATCTAAGCCCATCCTCATGTGCCTTCAAGAACACTTTCAAAAAGAAAGGCTTTTAAGTGAGGCATTCATATGAGTCATCGGGTCTTTTTTCTTTTAAAAGCAGGGGAGAAGAAAAGCAAAAGAGAGTTCGATAGCAAGCCCAGAAAAAACGTTTAGTTATCCATGGAAAACGAAGAAGAAAACAAAGACATAATGCAAACCATACCGTATTGCAAGTGGAAGAGAAATTGGCTCGACTTTTGTATTGCTGTCACTTCAATCTTCAAGTACAAGCTCTCAGTCCTCTCTCTCACAAGTTTTGAACTGGACTACAAATTAAAAAGCAAGATTACAACTCTTGTTCTAGCTAACAAAGAACCTAAATCCTAAGAAAATAAATGTAAAACTTAATCCTAGTCTTCGCCCCTTTTCTCTTTGCTGAAACCAGTATTTATAGGCAAAAACCTAAAGGAGAAGATCTCAGGAAGATTGAGGAATCTCCTGGTCTGATGTATTTCCCGTATCTTCTTCTGATTTTCTTGTTTTTGCTTCAAAAGTTGACAAAACAGCCTTTGATTGTGCTTGATTCAGGGAGGATTCTTCTCAACCTTCCTTATATGCCAAGATTTTGCCTTGATTTCTTCATCTTGATTCAGGGAGGATTCTTCTCAACCTTCCTTATATGCCAAGATTTTGCCCACAGGGAGGATTCTTCTCAACCTTCCTTATATGCCAAGATTTTGCCCACAGGGAGGATTCTTCTCAACTTTCCTTATATGCCAAGATTTTGCCCTGATTTCTTCATTTCAAATTTATTCTGAATTAATCAGAATTTGGTGGGCTATTGGGCTTTGTTTTTCTTTTCTTTCTTTTAGCACTTGGGCCTACATTTAACAAAGGAAAAGAAGACTATTAATAGGATTTATTAGCTAAAAAGTATGGTAAGGTGACTATGTAAATGCAATATACGTGACTAATCAGTGATTTACTCGCTTTGTGTGTTATTATTGTCTATATTGGACACTTGCATAAATCAGATTTATGGGCAAATCCCATGAGATAACATAAGGTGGGAAAGTCATTACCCTCCCTTAGTCTAAAAATCCCCCCCCACTCACACAACCCAAGCCTAAATAAAAATTGATAGACGTTGGCCCCTAGGGACATCTTGGACGCATTAAGAGATTGACCTCCGGAGGAAATTGTTAGTACCGAATTTTTTGCCAAATTAGTGTCTAAGGTTAGGGATTAAGAGGTAATGCCTCGAAGATTTAGTGGTTTAGCATAATTAAGACTTGTTGCTTACGCACAGATACCTCTCACTCAATTTTACCCTTACATGGCCGACTAACTCGTGGTCAGATAATGCAATAACCCTCTCCTCAGTTGACTAGTTTGTCTAGGTCTAGGTTAACCCTAGCATAGGCTTATTTTCTTTCTTTTTTGTTTGTTTGTTTTTCTTTTTTATTTGTGTTTATTTGTGAAAAAGATTTCAACAATAATTTTTTCAATCTTAATATGAATTCATATTTCACTTCTACCTCATTTGACTCAAATAACTCCAACCGGCTTTACACAACAAAGGACAAATCAAATAAGCTGGATTGGATGTATTTAACTTAATATAACCCAAATCTCCAATCTTATGACCAAAAATTTCAAAATAATTTCAACTCCTCAAAGAGTCGACAGGGATTCACCTTTCCTGGGTCTATTTTTCAACCACCTTTTTCATAATTTTCATAATAATCATTCCCTGATTTTGCTTTCTATATTCCTTTTTTAGAATCACTGATTGAAGAAAAATCTGAGTTAAAAAAAGAATATAGAAGTTGAAGCCATGCTTAAGTTCTAAAACAATGTCAAAATACGCTCGACTCACAATCTTTCCAATACCAAGCTTCATATACTCCTTTTCTGCAATAACTCATAGAAGAAAATTTCGAATTAGAAAAGAGTATGAAAGTCGTATAAGCTATGCTTGAGTCTTAACAAAACAAGCTCTACTCACAATATTTACAATTTTACCAACATAATGCTTCATATATTCCTTTTCTACAACAACTCAGAGAAGAAAAATTGGAGTTAGAAAAGAGTATAGAAGCCATGCAGGAGGCTGAGCGATAATTTCAAAACCTGTTAGCCTCCCCATATCGACAATTTTTTAAAGATTTATACTCAGTCTCACCTCCTCAAAATGACCAATCATTAGCCTTGGATACAAGTATAGAACTCTTGCATGAGTCCGAGCGACAATCTCAAAAAATTTTGGATGCACCATATCAACCAAAATTTCAAGATTCATACTCATCCTTTCTAGTCCCACCTATTCAAAATGAAAAATCATCGATCCTAAAAATAAGTATGGAACTCTTGCTGAGGCCGAGCGATAATCTTAAACCATGTTGGACTCACCATTTTCTCAGAACCAACCTTCATATACTTCTTTCCCAGAACACCCAATTGTGAAAAAAACTGTCCTAAAAATGAGTATGAAAAAAGTCCGACCAATAATCTCAAAATCTGATGGACTCACACTTTCACCACAATTTCCAAAACCAACTTCCTTACTCCCCTTTTCAAGAAGAACTGATTGTACCGAGTATGAAAGACATTATTCAGACTCGAAATTATGTTACCTGGCCTATCAGTAGGTTAGACACAATAATGAGTGAATTGGTTATTGATTATGGGAATGAGAAAACTCTCACTTATCAAACTTTGACCGATCTTGATATGTCTGACTCTATCGATTGCACCCAAGAATCATATTGTTTTGAAAACTAAGAGTCAAAACTTGACCAAACTCTAAGTTTTATGAACCACATTGAAATTTTGGTAACTTATCCTTTTACTAAAATTGAACTTGAGTTGAATGTGATCCTGAACCTTACTTTAGTAATTCAATTCCATTTCTTGACTCAATATTGACTCTAGTATTTTTACCCAATTTTATTCACTTTCCCGAGCCCGTTCATCATGAAATTGAATCACCAATCTTTCAAGATCAACATATTGAACTTGACCAATACCATAATTTTGAAAGTCCCATTGACAAATTGACAAGTTTATATTTTCATGAAGTTGAACTCAGAGGAATGTAACCCTGATCCTCAGTTTTTTGATCCAGTTTAAATTTCTGAATCAATATTGACTCCTATTTTGTTACCTAATTTGAGCAATATTTTAAAGTCAGTTTTGATTCTCATATCTGTCATTCTTGAACTTGAATCACTAATTTGGCAAAGTCACATTCCATTGGGGGAAATGAATGTGAACTAGAGTTTCAACTTCTTGATTTGGACTCACTTCCTGAACAAATTTTGACTGTAGAACCTGTACTTGATTTCAGTCAATTTTTTGAGTCGGTATTAGTTCTCATACTTCCTGAGCCCAAATCAATCATTCCATCTTATCACATTCCATTCGGGATAAGGGTGTTGAAAATAATGACTCTGAAATATTTTTAAACTTTGAAAATTAGTTGGGGGTAAAATTTCTAATAAAAATTATCCATGTATACATCATAATGTGGGTTATATTAGAGAGGTCACTGATGGGTTCCTGCGAACTCCACGTAATCATGATTAGGCCGCATTTTATGCACCAATCAGATCGTAACTAGAACCACCACCTGAGGTGATTTCTCTTTCCCTCTATATTTTCATGCATACATACATTCACGATGCATTGAGGACAATGCATGAGATAAGTGTAGGGGAGGTCTATTAACGAAGATTTTTTAGATTTTTGTTCTTTTTCACTTCTTTTAGGATATTTTTAGAATCTTTCTTTTTGTATAGAATTTTATCGTTCTTTAAAACCTTTTAGAAACAAGAGAAAAGTTTTGATTTATTTTTAAGAAATTTTGATGATTTTAGAAATTAAGAAAATCTTAATATGACATCTTAAACCTAATCAAAATAATGGATCTTTTTAAAATTATAGGTTAGGTAAGAGAGATTGAAAAGATAATTTGATCTTGAATTTTTTTACCTTAGAGAGTAAGCACTTCATACTTACACATTTTTGGGATGCAAACAAAGACTTAAAATGCCATAAATAAAATAAAAATTATTATAAATACTTGGCCACTCATTAAGCTGGTTAATTATGCCTTAAGAAGTATGATTAGTCATGCCTAACGGTGGCCAAAACAAATAAAACTTTTTAAGTTTTATGGACTTGTTTACTCGAGTCCTTAAGCCCAAGAGAGTTTTCTTATCTAGTGCCCTAAAGTCATCTAGTTTGGGAGTATCGGCTAATGGCTAACCACCCGGGTAAACTAGAAAGCCTAAGAAAACTAAGAGAAGGAATATATATATATATATATATATATATATATATATATATATATATATATATATATATATATATATATATATATATGAATTGATGGTTAGAGTTGAAATTTCAAAATTCCACACTATCACATAGTGCATATTATCTTGGTTTTATGACAGATTAAATATTCAATTCATTTTTGAATTCTTACCTTAATTGATGACAAGATCTTGTATGTAGACCAAGTTTAAAAACAAATAATTTTTGGTGAACTTATGACCTTTGATTTCTTAAATCTTTACGAAAAATATTTCGAAAACTTTTCTCTCTTTCAAACTGTGTTTTCAAAAATACTAACATTTGTTTTTTATTTATGGATTTTGTCGTGTAATTCGCTGAAAACCCACAATAAATAAAACTCCTTCTCTAAGGGAAACCTAGAGTTTTAACAGCTTATTACACACGCTCAGTGCAATCACGTCACCTGCGAAAGTGGTGTAATAACATTTTAGTTTTTCTTTTTCTTGTTTTGCTTGAGATGAGGAAAATATAAGTATCGCATTTTCTCACCGATTTATGAATAAAACTATCGCTTCTTAACCGTATTTTGGTCTATTTTGCAGATAATCAAGAGTTTATGGGCAAAGTCAGAATAAGAGCCTAATTAAACCCAATTACAGGTAATTAAATCACACTTCTTGGAGACCAAGCTATAGAGCTTCTAAATGAGACATTGGATCTAGAAATTGAGGATGAATCTGAAGAAATACGGATCCAAATTACCAAAATTAAATATATATAGAAGGTTCTCCCAGCTAGGCGAAGCAGTAGAGCAAAACCAGGGACCTAAGTCCCTGGTATTGCCATGGAAACATGGCAATTGCCATGGTTCTGCGGCAATATGGTGGGCCCACGCGTCGATCTTTGACGTGTAGCTTCATCTCATCTTCTAGAGTATTCTTTTGCCTATAAATACTTATGTTAAGGGCCAAAAATGAGGTTGGAGAGCTGGTGGCTAGGGTTTTCTCTTCTTTAGTGTTGTATAGTGTAGTCTTGCTTCTACTCTTTTATATTTTCTTTTATTTTAGCTCATGTATTAAGGCAGAGTATGATTCAGGAGTGAAAAAGAGAGATTAATGTAATAGAGAGTGACAATCTATGAAAACTTCCTCCTTTCTTTCCATGATTTCTTCTCTAACCTCTAACATGACTAGCTAACTTTCTTTTTATAGTAATCTAACTACTAATCACTAATTATCTAACCTCTTACTTGATAATTCACATAAATCTAATAGCCTCTACAAGGCCTTACTCTTACAAGAGCCATTGATGGCTCATGATGATGGGTTCTAACCTCTAACTTGCAAACAAGCTAGCTCTCTTATTTCATATTTGCTTTAACGGTTTTGATGATTTAAAGTTTGTATTAGCTTGCTCTTGATGCAAGTTTGAATGTGAAGAAGCATATTATGTGCTATGCTTTGAACCGTCTCTTGAAGTCAAGGATTAGTGATGGCCAAGGATCCATACGAGGTAACAGTCATTAAGAGGTTAACATGATTAGTAGAGTACTTAGTGGTCAGTAGCCATGAGCTTTCTTCTCTTTAACTTTGTTTTTAAAACCCATTTTCAAAACCACTTTACCATTTTATCATCGTTGTTTTCATCTTTTTCTTCACCACTTGTTTTCATTTCTCCATCACAAACTTTATCTCTTTTCTATTTTGTTTCAAAACCATTTTCTAAATCACTTCACTTTCAACTTTGTTTCTATTTCTTATTTTATTTCCTTTCACTTTACCGTTTTCATCGCCTTCTCCTTTTATCTCTTCTAGTTTTCATTTCTATTTCTTTTGAATTTTTTTAACAAAGAAGAACTTATTAACAAATCACTTGAACAAGAACTGTTAATACCTCTATCATCTTTCATCCTAATGGATTCGACCCATATAACTTATATGATATAACGAAAGTATCGAGGAAGGCAAAGCACTATACACTTTCACTGATTTTCTAAAATACACATTTTTATGCATGGTTCTCCTCTGATCAGTAGTTCACTCAGACTACCACAGAAATGCGACTTTTGTCACGTTTGCACTGTAACTCTGAGGGCTTCTAGGCTCTGCTTTCTTAAGCAGAGTCCAGAGCCACTTGTATATCCACTGCAGCAAAAATTTTCTTGATATCTCGTCCTGCACATAAAAACAGAGAAGAAGACTTAATAGTTAAAAACTTAAAAAGAATTGCTTACCATTCCTCCCAGACAACAACACCAAAATTTTGATTGATGCTGAACCTACACAAAAAAGTAAAAGTTTAGAAATGAAGATTAAGATGTGCTAGATTTGTTAAATGTTACCACTATAGTAAGTGGCTATGCGGGACGTGATCTACAAAGAGGAACTGCGATGAAAGCATTTAGTAAAACTTACTTACTAAGTTACTATTAATCGGTTAAATAGTTCTTTGTTTCTTAAAAATAAAAGAGAAAGTTAGTAATAGAAGAAAAGAAGAAGAAGAATGTGATGTTGTTGATGTTTTGAACAAAAAAGAAAAACTAAGTTAAATGAAAGAAGAATAAAGAGAGATGTGTTTTGAAGATGTGTTTCGAACCTAATAGCTAAAGAAAGAAAGTACTAAAATAAACACTTACTTACCTCCTTAAAGCTTGCTTACCTTGAATCTGTTGTAATGATTTATCTTAGTTTGAAGGCGATCAAAACATGGCATATAAGATCTTCCCTATTCTCAATCTAAACTATCAAATAAAAGGGCAAGTAGAAAATAATACAGAAATGGTTATCAATCACCATAAGCCATCAATGGCGCTTACAAGAGCAAGACAGGTTCGAGGCTATAAGATTCACTTGGATTTACAATCAAACAAGGAAGGTAAGCAAGTAAAAATAAGAAGAAAAATAAGTTTTTGATTAAATAGAAAAACAACGAAAGGAAAGAAGAAGTTTATATTGTTGTCACTCTCAATACAAATTTTCCTCTCCTCCCATGAATATCTTCTCTAACCTAAGCTATATAGAAAATGAAAAATTATGTAAGAAGAAGAAGAAAAATCTAAGTTAAAAACTAGAAACAAAAATTAACCTAAACTCCCTGCTTAGTGGTGCCCTTCTGCCTTCGAAAATATCAGTATTTATTGGAGAATATGGATAAGGTGAGCATACGAAGATAGGGGGAGTAAACGCTCCCCAAGATTCCCTTGGATTGTTGCGAATCCGCAGCCTTGATCTGGCCATTAGGTTAGATCGAAGGGTGCGGGGTCTTTATTCATCCTAATTTGTCCTTTTATCCTCTTGGTTTCTACGTTTGAGCTCTGGATTTTATGATATTCTCATTGATCCTCAACTAACCAAATGGATCTTAAAAAATCTATTTTTAACTAATTTTTAACTGAGATTATCTTCTCTGATATACTCTGTCTTTAGATAGAATTGCTTCTAATCCTTTAGATTTGAGTAGATTTTCATTGATTTGTTTGAGCTTTTAAATCTTTGGATTTAATTAGATTAATCGGTCCATTTCTCCCTTTTCTTTATTAATTACCCTACATATCACTAGACATGAAATGAATTAAATAGTAGAGTTTTATTACAAAAATAAATGAAGAAATGTGACATATGTGACACTAAATATGCAGTACACGAGTACAATCACACCTCACACTTATCTTTTGCTCGTCCTCGAGCAAAACAAAAAAGCAAAGCTAAGCTAACTATCCACTTTCGTAGGAATTATGATTGCACTTAGCATGTACGATAAGCAGTTAAACCTCTAGGTTTTCCCGAGAGGACGAGTTTTGTCTCGTGAGGGTTTTCAGTGAATTACACCCACAAAATTCGTAAAGAAATAAAAACAAAGTGTTAATATTTTTGAAAACATATTTTTGAAAGAAAGAGTATTTGAAGATTTTTTACAAAAATTCAAGTAATTTAAAAGTTATAGAAATATCAAACCATTTATTCCTAAACTTAATCTCTATTCAAAAGCTTGTTATCAATCAAAGTAAGGAGTCAAAAATAGATTTCTCATCTAGTCTATTATTTTACCTTAAGTCATATGCATCTTCGTAACCGTGAATATTTCACTCGGGATTCTTCAACTCTAACTCTTATTTCTATTAGGCTTTCTAATCTGCCCATGTAACGAGCCTTAGAGCACCGGGTGAGAAAACACCCCAAGGACTTAAGGACTCGAGCAAATAAGGCCACAAAACTAAGAATTTTATTAATTATATGGATCACTTTTAGGTGTGAATACTTATGCTTTATGATGCACAAATACTCAGCTTAATCAGAGAATGATATATGTATATATATATATTTATAAGGCATAAGAATCTTTATTTTTGACTATAAGTATGTAATGTATAAAGTATGCATATTTCATCAAGGTAAAAATCAAGACTAAATTACTTTTCTAATTTTTTTCTAACCCTAGAAGTCAAAGAAATAATCTTATTTTGACCAAGTGTAAGAAATCTTAATTATGATTCTTCTATTCCTTAAAATTAACTTAATTTTTAAAAAAAAAGTTAAAATATTGTTTCTCTTTTCAAAAAGTTTTTAAAAGCAAAGAATTTTTTTACATTAAAAGAAAATCTGTGTTATGTTAGAACCTCCCACACCTATCTCATGCATTGTCCTCAATGTATGAATGAATGCATATGTGCATGAAAAAGAATGGAATGATGAATGTTACCTCAAGGTGGTGATTCCAGTGGTGGTCAGATTGGACCAAACGTTATTGTTCAATCTAGATAATGTGGTGGTTTACGGAACCCACCTCTTATGACTGATCGGGTTGGAACCAAGCACTGAAAAATGTGTATATTATGAAATCAATGAAATTATATGTGTCCTAATGTTTCCTCGATAATTTCGTTATAGCATGGCTCAACGGGTCAAATCCACATGGACGGAAGGCGATAGAAGCATTAACAGTTTATGTTCACGTCAGTTGTTAACAATTCTTCTTTGTTAAAGAATTAGAAAAAGAAAAAGAAAATAAATCCAGAAGTGATAGGTGAAGAAGGCGATGAAACGACGATGTGAAATACAAGAGAAGTGGTTGTGAATTGGTGGAGAAGAAAATAGAAAAATGATAAAAGCAAATAAAATGAGAAGAGGTTTTGAAAAATACTTTTAAAAACAAAATAAAAGAAAAGAAAAAGTAGAAGAGGTAATAGATGAAATAAAAGTGATATTTTTATGTTGAAGAGTGGTTTGAAAACAAAATGAAAAGAAGATTCATGGCAACTAATTACTAATTATTCTATTATCATGCTAACCTCTTAGTGATAGTTGCCTCACATGGATCCTTGGCCATCACTGGTCCTTGACTTCAAGAGACGATACAAAGCATGGCACATAAGATGGTTTCTCACATACAAAACTTGCATCAAGAGCAAGCTAATATAAATATTAGATCATTAAAACCATTAGAAGTAAGGATGAAGTAAGAAAGAGTTTGCTTGATTAGGAAGTTAGCAAGTTAGATGTTGATCCATCATCACGAGTCATCAATGGCTCTTGCAAGAGCAAGACCTTGCAGATGCTATTAGATTCATGTGGATTATCAAGAAGGGGTTAGATGATTAGTGGTTAGTAGTTAGATTGCCATGAAATGAAAGTTAGCTAGCCATGTTAGAGATTAGAAAAGAAACCATTGAAGAAAGGAGGAAGATTACATAGATTGTCACCATCTCTTACATCAATCTCTCTTTTTCTCTCTCCAAATCTCTCTGCCCTTATACATGAATCTAAAAGAAAATAAAAATCCAAAAGAAAGAAGAAGATCACCTACACTACAGTATACTAAAAGATAGAAAACCTAGCATATTTTAAATCTGCTTGCGTTTCAGCCAAACTTTGCAGTATTTATCCGCAAAAGGAGGTTCCAGAAGATGAGATGAGGCCGCGCGTCAAAAATCGACGCATGGGCCCACCATAAGGCCGAGAAAACTCGACCATAGCCGCATTTCCGCTACAATACCAGGGACCTAGGTCCCTGGTTTTGGTATGTGGGTTTGTTGCGCTTCGGGAACCTTTCAGATATACTCAGATTCAGGTATATTCGTCTAGATATTCATCTGACTTGCGCAAGGGTCTAGATTCAATGTATCTTCTAGAAGATCCCTTAATTGGCCGTCAAGAAATGCGGATTTAATTACCCGAAAATAGATTTAATTAAGATTTTATTATCCTTTTGCCCTCCTTGTCTTGATTATCTGCAAGAGAGACCAAAGCACGGTTTAGATCGACATTTTATTTATAAATCAGCCAAAATACGATATAATAATGTAGAACTATAAACTAATCACACCTCCATACTTATATTTTGCTTTCCTCGAGCAAAACAAAAAGGCAAAGCTAAACTAACTATCCACTTTCTTAGGAATCATGATTGCACTTAGCATGTATAACAAGCAGTTAAACCTGAGGACGAGTTTTATCTCGTGAGAGTTTTCAGTGAATTACACCCACAAAATTCGTAAAGAAATAAAAACAAACTGTTAATATTTTTGAAAACATATTTTTGAAAGAAAGAATATTTGAAGATTTTTACAAAAATTCAAGTAATCTATAAGTAATAGGAACACCAAACCATTCATTCCTAAACTTAATCTCTATTCAAAAACTTGTTATCAATCAAGGTAAGGAGTCAAAAATTGATTTCTTATCAAGTCTATTATTTTACCTTAAGTCATATGCATCTTCGTGATCGTGAATATTTGACTTGGGATTCTTTAACTCTAACTCTTATGCCTTATTTTACATATTTTTGGTGTTAATATCTCCTATTTCTATTAGGCTTTCTAATCTGCTCATGTAATGAGGCTTAGGTCAGTGACTCTCAAAATGGACGGTCTTAGAGCACCGGGTGAGAAAACACCCCAAGGACTTAAGGACTCGAGCAAATAAGGCCACAAAACTAAAAATTTTATTAATTATATGGATCACTTTTAGGCGTGAATACTTATGCTTTATGAGGCACAAATACTCAGCTTAATCAGAGAATTATATATATATATATATATATATATATATATATATATATATATATATATATATATATATATATATAAAAGGCATAAAAATCTTTATTTTTGAACTATAAGTGTGTAAATGTATAAAGTATGCATATTTCATCAAGGTAAAAATCAAGACTAAATTACTTTTCTAATTTTTTTCTAACCCTAGAAATCAAACAAATAATCTTATTTTGACCAAGTGTAAGAAATCTTAATTATAATTCTCTTATTCCTTAAAATTAACTTAATTTTTTAAAAAAAAGTCAAAATATTGTTTCTCTTTTCAAAAAGTTTTTAAAAGCAAAGAATTTTTTTATATTAAAAGAAAATCTGTGTTATATTAGAACCCTCCCCCACACCTATCTCATGCATTGTCCTCAATGTATGAATGAATGCATATGTACATGAAAAGAAGAAGGGAATGATGAATGTTACCTCAAGGTGGTGGTTCCAGTGGTGGTCAGATTGGACCAAACATTGCTGCCCAATCTAGATAATGTGGTGGTTCACAGAACCCACCTTTTATGACTGATCGGGTTAGAACCAAGCACTAGAAAATGTGTATATTATGAAATCAATGAAATTATATGTGTGCTAATGTTCCATCGATACTTCTGTTGTAGTATTGTCTCAACGGGTCGAATCCACAGAGACGAAAGGCGATAGAAGCATTAATAGTTTATGTTCACGTTAGTTTTTAACAATTCTTCTTTGTTAAAGAACTAGAAAATAAAAAAGAAAATAAATCCAAAAGTGATAGGTGAAGAAGGCAATGAAACGACTATATGAAAATAAAAGAGAAGTGGTTATGAATTGGTGGAGAAGAAAATAGAAAAATGATAAAAGCAAATGAAATGAGAAGAGGTTTTGGAAAATAGTTTTAAAAATAAAATAAAAGAAAAGAAGAAGTAGAAGAGGTAAGTGATGAATTAAAAGTGGTATTTTTATGGTGAAGAATGGTTTGAAAACAAAATGAAAAGAAGATTAATGACAAGTAACTACTAATTGTTTCACTAATCATGCTAACCTCTTAGTGATAGTTACCTTACATGGATCCTTGGCCACCACTAGTCCTTGGCTTCAAGAGACGAAACAAAACATGGCACATAAGATAGTTTCTCACATACGAAACTTGCATCAAGAGCAAGCTAATATAAATCTTAGATCATCAAAACTATTAGAAGAAAGAATGAAATAAAAGAGAGTTAGCTTAGTTAGCAAGTTAGCAAGATAGATGTTAGATCCATCATCATGAGTCATCAATGGCTCTTGTAAGAGTAAGGCCTTGTAGATGCTATTAGATTCATGTGGATTATTAAGAAGGGGTTAGATGATTAGTGGTTAGTAGTTAGATTGCCATGAAATGAAAGTTAGCTAGTCATGTTAGAGGTTAGACAAGAAACCATTAAAGAAAGGAGGATGATTACATAGATTGTCATCATCTCTTATATCAATCTCTCTCTTTCTTTCTCTGAATCTCTCTGCCCTAATACACGAATCTAAAAGAAATAAAAATACAAAAGAAAGAAGAAGAATACCTACACTATACCACACTAAAAGATAGAAAACCTAGCCTACTTTAAATCTGCTTGCGTTTCAGCCAAACCCTGCAGTATTTATAGGCAAAAGGAGGTTCCAGAAGACAAGACGAGGTCACACGTCAAAAATTGATGGTGGGCCCACCAAAGGGCCTCAGAAACACGGCCATAGCCACGTTTTTGCGGCAATACCATGGACCTAGGTCCTTGATTTTGGTACGTGGGTTCGTTGTGCTTTAGAGACCTTCCAGATATACTTAGATTCGGGTATTTTCGTCTGGATATTTGTCTAACGTGCGCAAGGGTCTAGGTTCAAATGTATCTTCTAAAAGATCCCTTATTTGGCCTTCAAGAAATGCGAATTTAATTACCTAAAAATGGGTTTAATTATGCTCTTATTACTCTTTTTCCCTCCTTGTCTTGATTATCTGCAAGAGAGACCAAAACACGGTTTAGACCGATATTTTATTCATAAATCAGTTAAAAAATATGATATAATAATGCAGAACTGTAAGCTAATCACACCTCCACACTTATCTTTTACTCATCCAGAGCAAAACAAGAAAAGAAAAATTATACTACAAATGTTATTACACCACTTTTATAGGTGACACGATTGCACTAAGCGTATGCAACAAGCCGTTAAACCTCTATCCCTAGAGGAGGAGTTTTGTCTCCTGAGGATTTTTAGCGGATTGCCCCAACAAAATTCATAAAGAAAGAAGACAAATGTTAGTATTTTGAAATGCATTTTGAAAGAGAGATAAGTTTTTGAAATATTTTTACAAAAATATAAGCGATCTAAGGTCATAAATCCACAAAAAATTATTCTTTCATAAACTTAGTTTATATGGAAGATCTTGTCTTCAATTAAGGTAAGAATTCAAAATTGAATTGAATATTTTATTCTTCATAAAATCTAAATAATCTGCACTTTGTGATAGTGAAAATTTCTAGGATTTTTACTCTAACCGTCAAGCCATTTATTTATATATATATTTCTTTTTATTTTCTTTTTTTTCCATTAATTTTCTTAAGCTTTTTAGTTCACCCGGGTAGTGAGTCTTTAACTGATGACTCCCAGACTGGACGGTCTTAGGGCACTAAACATCCCTCGGGATTTAAGAACTCGAGTAAATAAGGCCACAAAACTAAGAGGGATTATTTGTTCCTTATTACCACCTTTAGGCGTGAATAATCATGCTTCTTGAGGTATAGTTATCCAGCTTAATAAAGTGATTTTTTTCTTCATATAATATATATATATATATTTATTTATTTTGCTTTATGGCATTTTAGGTCTTTGTTTCCATCCCAATTGTGTTTGTGTGAAGTGCAAAATATCTAAGGCAAAAAATTCAAGATAAAATTATCTCCCAATTTTTTATACTTAACCTATAATTTTAAATAAGATCTATTATTTCAACTAGGTTTTAAGATGTCATATTAAACTTTCCTTAATTTCTAAGATTATCTTAATTTTCTTTAAAAATAGATCAAAACATTGTCTCTTATTTCAAAAAGTTTTTAAAAGAAAGAAAAAAATCCTATACGAAGGAAATACTAAGAATATTCTAAAAGAAGTGTAAAAGAAAGAAAATCAAAAAACTCTATGTTAGTAGACCCTCCCCCACACTTATCTCATGCATTGTCCTCAATGCATCATGATGTATGTATGCATAAATAAATAGAGAGGGAAGAAAAATCACCTCAAGGTGATAGTTCCGGTGGTGGTCTTACTGGTCCACGAAATGCGGCACAATCTAATTTGCATGGAGTTCGGAGGAACCCACCAGAAAGCTTTATAATACAACCCACTAAAATGGTGTATATATGAATGATTTTTATTAAGAATTTTACCCCATCTAATTTCTAAAATTTCAAAATAACTTTATAGTCTATTTTATCAACACCCTTATTCCAAAATAGAGTGTAAAAAGATGGAATGATTGATTTGGACTCAAAAAGTGTAGGAACTAATACTGACTCAGGAATTTGACTTAAGTCAAGTAAAGGTTCAGGAGTCAAAATTGGTTCAGAAATCGGGTCCAAATCAAGAAGTTGAAATTCAAGTCCACATTCATTTTCCCATAATGGAATGCGACTCTCTGAGATTGGTGATTCAAGTTCAAGAATGACAGGTATGAGAACCAAAACTGACTCTAAAATGTTGCTCAAATTATGTAGCAAAATAGGAGTCAATATTGATTCAGGAATTTGAACTGGATCACATATTTGAGAATCGAAGTCACATTCTTGTCTATGTTCAATTTCTTTAAAAGGAAAACTTGCCAATTTGTCAATGGGACATTCAAAAGTATGAAATTGGTCAAGTTTAATTTGTTGATCATAAAAGATTGGTGATCAATTTCACGATGGATTGGCACAGGATCTAATATTGACTCAGAAAAAGCCTGAAATCAGGTAAAAACACCTCATCATTATTGAATCAGGAAGTGAAATTGAATTATCAAGTTGAGGTTCAGGATCATATTCATGCTCAAGTTCAATCTCAGGAAAAGGATAACTTGCTAAAATGTCAATAGGATTTTCAAAATTTGAAGCTTGGTCAAGTTCAGATGGGCGTACTGAAATTGAATCTTGGTTCCCAAAATAACAAGAGTCCAGGGTCGATTAATAGAGTTATGATACCTGAATTAGTCAAAGATTGATAAGAGAGTTTCCTCATTCCTGTAAATATTGACCAATTGACTCAATTGTGTTTCCAACCTATCGATAGACTGAGAAGAAGATTTTTAAAATTGTAGCGCGGACTCCTGCAAGATTTATATACTCTTTTCTAGATATGATGTTTATTCAAGCGAATGTTCTAGAAAGGGAGTGTAAGAATCTTAGTTTTGGAAAATCTGTGAAGAGTGTGAGTCCAACATGTTTTGAGATTGTCGCTCAGACTCACCCAAGAGTTCCTTAGTCAATTCTAAGACAGATGTTTGATTATTTTGACGAAATGAAACTGAGTAAGACTCTTGAAAATACTGTGAAATTGGGGAGGCCAACATGTTCTGAAATTATCGCTCGGCCTCTTGTAAGTTGGCATCTATACTCTTTTTTAACTTAGATTTTTCTTTAATTAGTGGTTCTAGAAAAGGAGTATAGGAAGCAAAATTGGGAAATAAATTTTGTGGATATTGTGAAAATTGTGGATAAGGTGGTTGAAAATTTGACTCGGGGGAGGTGAATCCCCATTGACTCTGTGAAGAGATAAAATTATTTTGAAAATTATGGTCATAAGATTGGAGGTATGAGTTGTATTGATTCAGATAAGTCCAACCCGGTGTATTTGGTTGGCTCATATTTTAAAAAGTCAGGTTGGAATTATCTGAATTAAATAGGATTGGTGTGAAATATGGATTCATATTAGGATTGAAAGAATTGTTATTGTTGAATTTCATTTCACAAACAATCACAAACAAAAAAGAAAAAGCAATTAATAGACAAAAGAAAAAAAATCAAAACCAAGCCTATACTAGGGCTGACTTAAACCTAGACGACTCCTAATGGGTTGATTACCCGGGGGAGGTTGTTGTATGAATCCGACCACAAGTTAATCAGTCAGGTAAGGAAAAAATATGGTGGGAGGTATTCGTGTATAAGCAACGGGCCTTAATTACGCCAAACCATTATATCTTTGAGCTACCCCTCTTAATCCCTAATCTTAGACACCGATTTCACAAGAGTAAGATTCAAAATAAGTTCCATCCTTGGTTCAATCTCTTAATGAGTCCAAGATGTCCCTAGGGGCCAACGTTTATCAATTTTTTTTAGGGCTTGGGTTGTGTGAGTGGGGAGGTGATTTTTTGGCTAAGGAAGGGTGATGAAATCCCTACCTTATCTTGTATGGGTTTTGCCCTTAATTTCAATGTGTGCAAGTGTGCAATATAGATAAGAATATAATACAAAGCGAGTAAATTACCCACTTGTTTGTCCTATGCTATATGCAATGTCATATGTACACCTCAGTCCAGATCACAACAATAGAACAAAATGCAGTATATTAGAATTGAATTGACACGTGCCAAATGCAAATGTCTAAACCGTATTAAAAGCATCCAAATACTGTATTTTAGTTCTTTAATTTATTGCAGGGTGTAGGCAATCACAGCAGAGCGTAGCCGCGACAAAAATCGTGTTTTCGCTGCTTTTCTTTAGAAGTTGGGTCCCTACTTTCTAGAGAAGGGAGATGCAAAACTAGTGTTTATTCTGCAATGTTAATCTCTTGTAAAGATTATCCTGCCCACCAAAACAGAGAAGAAAATGTTAACAAAAACATGAAATCAAAACCATTCTCATCCCCGGCAACGGCGCCAAAAATTTGATCGGGTCGAAATCAAGCACTAGAAAATGTGAATATTATGAAATCAATGAAATTATATGTGTGCTAATATTCCTCGATACTTGCGCTATAGCATCGTTTCAACGGGTCGAATCCACAGGGACGAGAGGTGATAGAAGTATTAACAGTTTATGTTCAAGTCGATTGTTAACAATTCTTCTTTGTTAAAAATTAGAAAAAGAAAAAGAAAATAAATCCAGAAGTGATAGGTGAAGAAGGCGATGAAACAACGATGTGAAAACAAAAGAGAAGTGGCTGTGAATTGGTGGAGAAGAAAATAGAAAAATGATAAAAGCAAATGAAATGAGAAGAGGTTTTGAAAAATAGTTTTAAAAACAAAATAAAAGAAAAAATGAAGTAGAAGAGGTAAGTGATGAAATAAAAGTGGTATTTTTATGTTGAAGAGTGGTCTGAAAAAAAATGAAAAAAAGATTCATGGCAACTAACTACTAATTGCTCCACAAATCATGCTAACATCTTAGTGATAGTTGCCTCACATGGATCCTTGGCCATCACTGGTCCTTGGCTTCAAGAGACGATACAAAGCATGACACAAAGATGGTTTCTCACATACAAAACTTGCATCAAGAGCAAGCTAATACAAATCTTAGATCATTAAAACCATTAGAAGCAAGCATGAAATAAGAGAGAGTTTACGTGGTTAGGAAGTTAGCAAGTTAGATGTTAGATCCATCATCATGAGCCATCAATTGCTCTTGCAAGAGCAAGGCCTTATAGATGCTATTAGATTCATATGGATTATCAAGAAGGGGTTAGATGATTAGTGGTTAGTAGTTATATTGCTATGAAATGAAAGTTAGCTAATCATGTTAGAGGTTAGAGAAGAAATTATTGAAGAAAGGAGAAAGATTATATATATTGTCACCATCTCTTACATCAATCTCTCTCTTTCTCTCTCTGAATCTCTCTGCCGTAATACATGAACCTAAAAGAAACTAAAAATACAAAAGAAAGGAGAAGAATAGCTACACTACACTACACTAAAAGATAGAAAACCTGGCCTATTTAAATCTGCTTGCGTTTCAGCCAAACCCTGTAGTATTTATAGGCAAAAGGAGGTTCTAGAAGATGAGACGAGGCCACGCGTCAAAAATCGACGCATGGGCCCACCAAAGGGCCACGAAAACGCGGCCATAGCCGCGTTTTCACTGCAATACCAGGGACCTAGTTCCCTGGTTTTGGTACGTGGGTTCGTTGCGCTTTGGGGACCTTCCAGGTATACTCAGATTTGGGTATTTTCGTCTGGATATTTGTCTGACGTGCGCAAGGGTTTAAGTTCAATGTATCTTCGAGAAGATCTCTTACTTGGCCTCCAAGAAATGCGAATTTAATTACCCGAAAATGGGTTTAATTAAGCTCTTTTACCCTTTTACCCTCCTTGTCTTGATTATCTACAAGAGAGACCAAAACACGATTTAGACCGACATTTTATTCATAAATCAGTAGGGAAATGCGATATTATAATGCAGAACTGTAAACTAATCAATGACCTCTTTTCTATTTACATATTTATAACCTCCAACATGAATAGGATAATGAAGGATCCTAATGTTAAATTTATCTCGATTATATAACCATTCTTGGAATATCATCACGGAGTCATTATGGTTTATACCTAGGTCAAACAAAGAAATGTGATTTTGTGAAATGGATGATTTGGGCTCTGAAATGAAAAGAACGAGAACCAACACTGACTCGGTTATATGACTCAAATCAAGTTTAGGTTCATGAGTCGGTTTCAATTCAAGAGTTGAGTCCAAATCCAAAAATTGAGATTCCATATTCTTTTTCCCAACAATGGAATGTGGCTATCTAAAATAGGTGGTTCATGCTCTAAATCTATAGGTATGGGAATCAATGTTGGTTCGAGAATTGGCTCCAAATTGGGTAAGGATACTGGAATCAATATTGATTTGAAATTTAGAACTGAATCACTAAATTAAAGATCGAGTCTATATTTCTGTTCAAGTTCAATTTTATTAAAATGAAAACTTGTCAATTTGTTAATAGTTTGGTATTGGTCAAGTTCAAGATGGTCTGATGAAATTAAATCTTGGTTGAAGTTTCTAAGACACCATGATTCTTGGTTCCATCAATATGGCTAGGAAAATCTGGAATAGTCAAAGATGGGGTTGGGAGAGTTTCCTCATTCCTATATATATTTTCCAATTGACTAATTCTTTCTTTTAGCCTATCAATGGATTGGGTAAAAGAATTTTGGCCCTGAATCATGTATTCTATACTATTTTCAAAGTCACATGGTTTTTCTTATTGTGGTGAGACTTGAAAAATTAAGTAAGGGCCTTGGATTTAGGAATTTTTTAGGATACTTGAGTCTATTAAGTGTCGAGATTGCATGTACTGAAGTTTGGCTTTCACACTCCTTTTAATGTCAAATTCTTCTTCTATAGGTTGATGAGAAAAAGGAGTATATGAAGATGATTGTTGGAAAGGTGATTGATAATATGACCCGGGAAAGTTGTATCCCCCCTGACTCAGTGAAGAGTGGCGATGATCATTCCAATCTTGTTCATAATACTGAGGTTAGGACACATACTGATTAGAATAAGACCAATCCAGCATACTTGGTTGGTTAAAATTATGAAATGTCAGGTTGGTGTTATCCGAAAAAGAGGTCGGGGTGTAATATGGATTACTATTAAAATTGAAAAATTATTGTTATAATCAATTTCATATAAACTGACAAAAGCAAACAAAGAAAAACAAATAAATAAACAAACAAAAAGAAAGAAAAATCTAGTCTATGTTAGATAGACATTAGACCTAGACGATTCCCAACTGGTTGACTATCCACGGGACGTAAATTGTAGTAATCTGATTAGAAGTTAATCGGTCAGTAGGGACAAGATCAGTGGGAGGTATCCGTGCCTGAGCAATGAGTCTAATTATGCAAAACTATATTCTTTGAGATTTTGCTCTCAATCCCCTACCTTGGACACCGATTTGATAAAAGTCAAACTCTAACAACTTTCTCCTTAGGTCAATCTCCTATTGAATCCGAGATGCCCCTAGGGCCAATGTCTACTCAGTTTTGGTTAGGATTGGGTTAGTGAGTGAGGAGATGATTTTTGGGTTAAGTAAGGATAATGATTTTCCCACCTTAGCTTGTTTAAGGATTTGCCCTTAATCATTTTCGTGCAAGTGTCCAATTATATAACAAAAAATAACACTCAAGCAATAAATCATACAAATGTGTTTTCTATGCTACATGCAATGACACATACCTTGGCTCCAGCACTCTTCAACAATAATATAAATGTAAAGTAATTAGATGAATGCCCTAAATGCAAAGTCTAAATTATTTTTTAGGAAATTACAATCACAAGTTACTGTTGGTTAAAAACAGTGTGCACAGAAAGTTAAACAAGAAAAATAAACACTACAGAAATCAGATTTTTTAATTTCCATCACCTGCAAACAAAGTAGAGTGAGTAATCACTTAGATTGTCATGGAAACGCAGCTTTTGCCGCATTTGCATGGCAATTCTGAGGACTTGTGGGCTCTGCTTTCTTGATCAGATTTTAGAGGCTCTAATATATCCATTGAAGTAAAAATTCTCTTGATATCTCCTCCTGCACACAAAAATAGAGAAGAAGACTTAACTGTTAAAAACTTAAAAAGACATACTTACTGTCCCTCCCCAGCAATGATGCCAAATTTTGATTAATGTTGAACCTACACAGAAAAGTAGAAGTTTAGAAATGAAGATTAATATGTGCTAGGTTTGCTCAATGCTACGGCTATAGCAAGTAGCTATGCAAGCCATGATCCACAAGGAGAGACTGCGATGAAAGCGTTTAGTAAGTCTTACTTTTTAAGTTATTATTAACCAGTTAAACAATTCTTCTTTGTTTCTTAAAAAGAAAAGAGAAAAGTAATAGAATAAGAGAAGAAGAAGAAGGTGATGTTGTTGATATTTTGAAAAGAAAAGAAAAATTAAGTTAAAGGAAAGAAGAATAGAGAGAGATGTGTTTTGAAGATATATTTCAAACCTAATAAATAAATAAATAAAGAACTAAAATAAACACTTACGTACCTCCTTGAAGTTTTTCTTAACTTTAGATTCGTTTCTACAGTTTACCTTGGTTTGAAGGCAATCAAAGCATGGCATATAGTATCTGTTGGCCCAAAGGTTACAATCCCCCGGTTATATGTTTTGATGATAACAAACTATATAAAAACTATTTGGTACTAATAGAAGTTAAAGAATGAATTTCAGGTTGATACAGGTATTGATGGCTCAAGAGTTCTCAAGCATGAGATATTAGGGTCTAGCTCAAACGTTACTCAGCATCAACTATCAGAGACTTCTGCTTATAGACTCATATAGTTTGTTTTGTTAAAGAATAGTATGTACGTTTGAAGCTCAAATACACACACACAAATTCAATATGTTTGATTTTTGGTTTAACCGGTTTTGAATTTCAAGTACATATATCGGGTTTTGAATTTGAACCAGTTTTAGTTCTGCTGATCTGCTTGACACCATTTTACATTTCTTATCATAACTTTTTATTCTTATATTCAAATAATATGATTTAACTTGCATTTCAAAGATAACTTTCAGATCTAAATTTCTTATTCAATAATTATTTTTAGATTCAAATGTTAAAGATATCAAATATTTGGTTGAACTCTATTTTTGTTCTGAAAACAGCTTACAGTTTCTGATTTAACACCTGTTAGTGTTTTATTGATAACTTTTTAATAAAAATGATATTGAGTTGATTTTAGTTGCATTAAAAAGAAGACATAAATATCTACAAATTATTCCTATATACGTAATACTGAATTCGGACGTTTGCAGCCTTAAAAATATGCTCAAAGTTGACCAATCTGCCAGATTGGCAGTAATTGCTAATTTTCTGGAGGCTGATTTTTAACATGTTTTTAAAACGTATTTAAGTTTAAAAAAATGTGATTAGCTGTATTAAAGGGTCAATTTCTTCCTCTTTTATTCAAGTAAAAGTTTTTTATGCTTACTCTTCCTAAATCCTATATAAAGGGGTCATTAGGGTAGAGGTTTTTACTACAGCAAATTCAAAGATCAAAAGTTTTGAGTTTCTTGAGAAAGAGCTTTTGTTTAAGTTTTGGGCTATTATTTTCAAAGTTTTTTGAAAGCTTTTAGTTCTTAAAATCTCTCTTCTATTTTTATATCACTTACAAAACCTTGAGCTTCAATCTTATATATTATTCTCTAGGGTTTTTGTAAGGAAAAGTTTTTCAGAAGAGAGTTTGTGGTCTTTTGATCATCCAGTAATTATTGTATTTGTGGCTCCACTACCTCTGGACTAGAGGAGTGTGATTGAGGAGTTGGGTACTCCCTAGTGGTTGTAATCCTTTGTGAAAGTTCTAGTAGATCGGAAATCCTTTTGGGTGAAGGCGGGGACATAGAGCTGGGTGCTCGAACCTCGAAACAAATCTCTGTGTTTGCGATTGGTTTACTTGTGTTGTTTACTTTCTATTCATTCATTCTTATAGTCGATCTATACTCTCACAACAAGATTTCATTGCGCACCTCAAACTCTTATTTAGAGGAATCACGAGGAAGGAGTTTAGAGCCCTTCACGGGGTATTTGGCTTCTAATCTTGCTTTGAGTGATCATTGCATCATCTCATTTTAAATTTGTGCATTGATTAGCATTATCACCTATTCACCCCCCTCTAGGTGATTTCAGTATCTTCCCTATTCCTAATCTAAATGATAGGAGCGGAACCAGCACTATTAAAATGTGTGTTTTATGAAATCAATGAAAAAATATGTGTGTGATAATGTTCCTTCGATACTTCCGTTATAGCATTGGCTCAACCGGTCGAATCCATAGGGACGGGAGGCAATAGAAGCATTAACAGTTTATGTTCATGTTAGTTGTTAACAATTCTTCTTTCTTAAAGAAAAAAAGAAGAAAAAGAAAGAAATCCAGAAGTGATAGGGGAAAAGGTGATGAAATCGGCAAAGTGAAAATAAAAGAGAAATGGCTTTGAAAATTAAAAGAAGATGAAACAAAGATGAACTAAGAAGTTGGTAAAAATATTGATAAGAAATTGATAAAAGGATTTTGAAAGATTGTTTTTATAACAAAGTAACAAGAAAGAAAAGAAGTATAAAAGAAAACTCATAGCTACTAACTACTAATGGCTCTACTAACCATGCTAACCTCTTAGTGATAGTTGCCTCATATGGATTCTTGGCCATCACTAGTTCTTGGCTTCAAGAGATGACACAAAGCATGGCATATAAGAATGTTCTTCTACATTCAAACCACACATCCATATCACATAACAAGTTCCAAGCTAGAGGTGAGTATGAAATAAAGAAGACATTGCAAGTTAATAAGTTAGTGATTAGATATTAAAGATTTTAGAATGTTAGAATCCATCATCATGAGCCATCAATGGCTCTTGCAAGAGCAAGGCGTTGTAGAGGCTATTAGGTTCTTGTGGATTATCAAGTAAGTGGTTAGATGGTTAGTGGTTAGTGAAATCACCTAGGGGGGTGAATAGGTGATAAAGCTAATCTAGAAACTAAATGCAGAAGTTAAAACAAATTTGCAACACACTTAATATAACCAACGAGTTTAGCCGAATTCCCCGTGAAGGGCTCTGGACTAACACCTCTTAATTCCCCTAGATAAGGGTTGAGGTGCTATATGAAGCACTCGTGGTTAAGTATAAGTGAGGCACACACAAATAAGCCAAGCATATAAGGATGAGCTACATGAAATAATGCAAGGCACAAATGCAAGCAAATATGATATGTATGTATGAATGATGCACAACACAAATAAAGAGAGAGAGAGAGAGTTGAGAGTCAATGGATCAAACGCAAACATAAAAATATGTTTCGAGGTTCGAGCCCCTAACTCTACGTCCCCGCCTTCATGAAATCACCTAGAGGGGGGTGAATAGGTGATAGTGCTAATCTAGAAACTAAATGCGGAAGCTAAAAACTATTTTGCAACACACTTAATACAACCAACAAGTGTAGCCGAATTCCCCGTGAAGGGCTCTGGACTAACTCCTCTTGATTCCCCTAGATAAGGGTTGAGGTGCTATATGAAGCTCTTGTGGTTAAGTATAAATGAGGTACACACACAAGCAAGCCAAGCATATAATGATATAGCAATATGAAAGTTGCAAGGCACAACACAAGCAATATGAATGATATGAAATGAATGATGCTATGCACAAACACAAATAAAAAGAGAGTTAAGAGACAATGCATCAAACGCAAACACAAAGATATGTTTCGAGGTTCGAGCCCCTAGCTCTACGTCCCCGCCTTCACCGAGAAGGATTTCCAATCCACTAAGGAGTACCGAACTCCTCTCTCAACCTTACAATGCCACCGAGGCAATACAACCACAATCCACCTCTACCGAAGAGGGATAAGGCCCGTAGCCAACAACAAACACAATTACCTCTACCGAAAAGGGATCCAAACAATACCACTCCGATCAACCTCTACCAAAGAGGGATACAAAAAAATAAGGAGGGTTTACAACTTGGAGGCTTAATCAACCTCAAACAATCTCTTTTCCCACAAACAAATGATCCTAAATAGATTAGGATAGAGGATAACTCAAGTGTGGAAAAACTAGAGTTTGGAAAACAAAAACTCAAAGAAAAATATTTGAGAAAAACTCTTGTAAAAGATAGAAATGAAGAACCAAAACAATCTCCCAATTTTCTATTTTCTTTGATTTTTCCAAAAACTCTAAAACAAATAAGATTGATCTTTTGAAGCTCTAAAACCTTTTGAAAACTTGTTTTAAACACCAGAGACTATAGAAATTTTTGCTCTTGAAATTCTTATCAAAATCCCCAATGGGATGGGGTATTTATAGCCCAAAAACAAAACTTGCCGTTAGGCTGATCTGTCAGCCTGACAGACTTGCGGTCGATCGGCCGGTCGATCGCCAACAGTTATAAATATGACCGTTGGGCAAACCCGGTCGACCGCCCGGTCGACCGCCAGATACAGAGAGCAAAGCTCTCTGGTCCGGTCGACCGCCCGGTCGACCGTCCCACGTGTCTACCAGATGTGCACAAGGCTGTGCACGTCGGTCGACCGCCGGGTCGACCGACCCTTGGTTCGGTCGACCGTGCGATCGATTGACCTGGCCTGTCAGCCACTATCCTGGGTCAGAAAATCATGTTAAAAATATTTTAATAAATCTTATAAAATATATAAAAATCCCCAAAAATAGTTTTATCATTTTGCATTGATATATAAACATGTGATAAATATTTCAACTCAAATATCAAGCAATTTGAACTATTTTTGTGTCTTATCATTTTTACCAAAAACCAAAACTTGTATTTTATCAAACTTGGATTTTTCAATAGGAAATCTGAATTTTCCTAAAACTCATTGGAATACAAAAACATGATATTTAAACACATTGAAGCATGTTGCATATGGACATGAGTCCAATATACATGAAACATATACATTCATAGTTTTTATCTTTAAATCCAAAAATATGTTTTGTTAAAAACACCAAAACATAAAACTACATGAATAGGTATGTCAAACTAAGTTTGTATAAGTCATGTAAGCATGTATGTATATAGAGCACATCTAATATACATAAAAATAAAGTAAACTTGTTTTGATCAATCTATTCATGAAAACCAATTCCAAAACATAAAACTTGTGTGTTGTGCACTTGAGCATATCAACTATTCTTATCTTTACAAAGGATCTAAACACACTAAACTAAACTAGGATACCTAAGTCTTCTTGACGATCTTCATCTTCAAGCCGACTCGATCTCAAACGTGATCCAACGAGTAAGGCTATGAATGATCTTGATGCTCGGGCTCGGGAATCACCAAGTGAAGGCTTCAAAACTCATCTTGTTGAAGCAATCACCAACTAATATCTTGCTAAATGATCTGAAACTAAAATCACAAGATTATTAGTAAACATAACTACATGAGTTAATCATCATCAAAACTAGAGTGGAAGGCCTCTGGGCCAACAATCTCCCCCTTTTTGATGATGACAAAACTCATGGAGTTATATATGCATGGATTAAAGTTAAGCTTCAAAGAAACTCCCCTTAACTCATGCATAAACAAATAAACATAAATATGCAATGAATTATGAAACATGAAACATGCATAGATATGCAAAAGCAATAAAAGGCTCTAGATACCAATGAAATGTTCAAAAAAAAAAAACATGCTCTAGATACCAATTAAACTTAATATATGCAAAACATTAAATATGCATATATAAAAAACCAATCATGCATATATAGAGAAGATGTTGAGTTTATATGCATGTTAAACTCTCAAATAATTCTCCCCCTTTTTGTCAATCATCAACAAAGGAGTAAAAAACCAAAACAAAATTTTTTTTATTTTGTTCGAAACAAAAATCAACAAAAAAATGTTCTCCCCCTTTTTGTCTAAAACAAAAACAAAGTCAATAAGGGGTGACATTAAACATGATACCAATTAAAAATATATCAATGAAGTGCCTCTTGATACCAATAAAAAAATGAAAACAACATCTTGATGCCCATTTAAATAATTGTTCATTTTAAACATATGATATCAATTGAAATAACTGTTCATTTTAAACATATGATATCAATTGAAATTATTATTTTCTATCATAAAGTAAGGGAACAAAATACCAATTGAAAACTAAAATATGAGTTTTCTCCCCCTTTATGAAAAACCAACTGAAAACATACATAATCTTGTTTAATGATACCAATTGAAAATTAATCAATTGAAACAAAATTGAAACTCAAGCTTAGTATAAACACAAACATATATATGTATGAAAAATTTAATACCAATCGAAATTGATACTATTGGAATTGAAAGCATACATACATACAAACATATATGAGTATACAAGAAAGGTCAAAATTGATTCCAATTGAAAGAATTCAATGATACCAATTGAAACAACAATAATATCAAAGTATATCTCATATTTCCTATCTTCCCAATCATGTTCAAGTTTAAAATGATTTTCACTATAAGGCATACATGAGCATGATCTCCCATCCAACAGCCCTTGGAAGGAAGGGGTTTTCAAAAATAGGTTTGAAAATTATAGTATGTTTGAAAACTTCTACCATAATGAAGAATACGAACTAGTTAAATAGAAAAACTTGTTAACTAGTACGAAATCCTTCAAGCAAGAAATAAAATAAGAATATATTTCATGAAACTATGTAAATCACATGATCACTAAACACTCAAAATCCATAAAGCCCATACATACTCATGAAAAAAAACACAATCATGAGAAACATTTAAATAAGGTGAGTGCACAAGTGTTATGTGAAACATATAATCATGAAAATAGTCAATTAAGCTCAATATTTCTCAAAAACATGAAAATCATCGAAACTCGATTTCTTCAAGGCATATGTATGTCAAGTACAAAGTAAAGTATACATACATATCCAAAACATAACGAGTCCACAAATGTATATGCATGAAGGCACGTGGCTCAAAGGATATATATGTATAATCAATAGTTTAGACAAGATGGACATATATATGAAGTTAAACAAGAAAACATGAAAATTATCAAAACTAAATTTTCATTAAAACAATATATATACTTCAAGGTATATGTATGTTTTGACAAACCAATAAGTATGCATACATATCCCTAAACATAATAGAGTCCACAATAAAGATTTGCATGAAAAGCAAATGACTCAAGGGATATACATGTATATCTTAGAGTTTGGCAAAATAAACATATACATGAAATGAAAACACATAAACATAAAACAAATCAAAAATAGGAATACAAGTTTAAAATGCATGAATCATCAAAACTAGACTATACTAGCACATCTAATGGGAACAAATAAGCATTCATGCTCAAACATATATAGATTTATTTGTGACCCACTATATGTACAAGCATATACCTAGTTTTAATGAAAACTTACATCTAAACATATATTCAAGTCATGAAACATCAAAACATGATATAAATCAGCATGATAAACATAAACATGATTATTATGTAAATTCACATGTTATTAAACCTATGATAAGCATGATAGGTAAACAAAGGTGAGAACACTAAAATAATGATCCATATTAAACATGGGTATCTCAAAAGGCTATACATGCATGTCAAGGGTCTAATAAACATGACATATAAACATCAAAGCATGCTATAAATAATGAACATGAAAGGCATGCAAAAATAAATAAGGAGTAAGAGATTGTTACCAAAACCTATGAGGCAACTCTCCATGTCTCCAAAACAAGGTGGTCCTTCCACCAAACATCCCCTGAAAGTGATGCATCCAAAATGTTTCCTTTCAGTACGGAACGCATCCACTCCAAGGTACCTCAACTCTCACGTCATGCGAGAGCCCACACCTACATCATAAATTTTAGGGGGGGTCTTTGGTACCCATATCTTATTGGGTCCATGGGGGTTAGTCTCTTTCCTAACCCAAACAAACTTATTTGCTAAATTTGAAACATGTATTCTATCAAAGAAAAATTTAGCAAGGTGGCCCTTACGTCCACAATGTGTACAAGTGTACACATAAGCATACATGTGATGATGGTGTCCATGAGAAGCATGTGTATGCCATGGAGGGTGTGCATGCATAATAGATGGAACTTGTTTCTTTCGAAGCAAGGATTCCAAACGTGTATGGCTCTTGGCACAATGGCTCAAAGTGGAGCCCAAACAATCAATATTCTTCTTTAGTATGGATATATCATTGTTAATTAAAGAAGAAGTGTGGCATGCAATAGGTGATGTGTGTGATACTACACTAGCATGACAAACATGTGCATCAATTTTATTTTGCAAAAATTCATTTTTCTTTAAACAAATTTCTAAATCATTTGAAATAGAAATTATTTTGTTTTTCAAAGAATCATTTTCTTTTAAAGCAAAGTCAACTTTTGAAGACAATTTTTTATTTTTCTTCAAAACAACATTGCAATCATTTTTAGATTTTAAAAATTCATTTTCTTTTAGTGCAAGGTCTAATTGAGATCTCAATGAATCCCTTTCATTATAGATCTCAACCTTCTCTTGCAAAACATTGTTAAGTCTAGAATACAAACTTTTATTTTCATTAACAATTCCTAGACTTTTCTTTTTCAAAATATTATATTTTTCTAATAATTTTTCACACACAATAGATAGTTCTTCATTTAAAGCATGGGCATCAACATAATCATTTGAAGAACTAGCATCATCATCATCATCTAAATGGGTTTCCGAGTGTACCTCAAGGGAGTCATTCCCTTGGACCATGTGGCATTGTGAATCGGATTCTCCACTAGATTCCTCTTCTTGTTGGATAGGCAATTGAAGCATGGACGTGGTTGTGGTTGTCAATATGTTCCACACTGCAAATGCGGAATCAAAGTTAGAAACAAGCATAAGATATTCTTTTGAAAGCATGCTTCTAATAGCCTCAAGGGCTTGTGCATTGGCCCCTATATGATTGCGGTTACCAAGATAGCATTTCTTGGTAGCGCCAAGAAAGACATGCTAGCCTAGGGTCTTCAAATAGCAATTCATCTTGACCTTCCAAATATCAAGTCTAGAAATATCAAACATAGGAGGGCTATCCATGAGTGCAAACTAAATGTGTGCAAGCAAACAAATGTGCAAATGCAAATGGTAGATTAGCAAACAAAGGATCTCACTCCTAGGATGTTAAGCCTAAGTATCAGGAGCGTAGGCTCTAATACCAATTGAAATCAGCTAGAGGGGGGTGAATAGGTGATAGTGCTAATCTAGAAACTAAATGCGGAAGCTAAAAACTATTTTGCAACACACTTAATACAACCAACAAGTGTAGCCGAATTCCCCGTGAAGGGCTCTGGACTAACTCCTCTTGATTCCCCTAGATAAGGGTTGAGGTGCTATATGAAGCTCTTGTGGTTAAGTATAAGTGAGGCATACACACAAGCAAGCCAAGCATATAATGATATAGCAATATGAAAGTTGCAAGGCACTACACAAGCAATATGAATGATATGAAATGAATGATGCTATGCACAAACACAAATAAAGAGAGAGAGTTAAGAGACAATGGATCAAACGCAAACACAAAGATATGTTTCGAGGTTCGAGCCCCTAGCTCTACGTCCCCGCTTTCACCGAGAAGGATTTCCAATCCACTAAGGAGTACCGAACTCCTCTCTCAACCTTACAATGCCGCCGAGGCAATACAACCATAATCGACCTCTACCGAAGAGGGATAAGGCCCGTAGCCAACAACAAACACAATTACCTCTGTCGAAGAGGGATCCAAACAATACCACTCTGATCAACCTCTACCAAAGAGGGATACAACAAAACAAGGAGGGTTTACAACTTGGAGGCTTAATCAACCTCAAACAATCTCTTTTCCCACAAACAAATGATCCTAAATAGATTAGGATAGAGGATAGCTCAAGTGTGAAAAAACTAGAGTTTGGAAAACAAAAACTCAAAGAAAAATACTTGGGAAAAACTCTTGTAAAAGATAGAAATGAAGAACCAAAACAAATCTCCCAATTTTCTATTTTCTTTGATTTTTCCAAAAACTCTAAAACAAATAAGATTGATCTTTTGAAACTCTAAAACCTTTTGAAAACTGTTTTAAACACCAGAGAATATAGAAATTTTGCTCTTGAAAATCTTATCAAAATCCCTAAAGGGATGGGGTATTTATAGCCCCAAAATAAAACTAGCCGTTAGGCTGATCTGTCAGCCTGACAGATTTGCGGGCGACCGGTCGGTCGACCGCCAACGGTCATAAATATGACCGTTGGGCAAACCCGGTCGACCGCCCAGTCGACCGCCCAGATACAGAGAGCAAAGCTCCCTGGTCTGGTTGACCGCCCGGTCGACCGTCCAACGTGTCTGCCAGACGTGCACAAGGCTGTGCACGTCGGTCGACCGCCAGGTCGACTGGCCCTTGGTTCGGTCGACCGTGAGATCGACTGACCTGGCCTGTCAGCTACTGCCCTGGGTCAAAAAGTCATGTTAAAAATATTTTAATAAATCTTGTAAAATATATAAAAATCTCCAAAAATAGTTTTATCATTTTGCATTGATATATAAACATGTGATAAATATTTCAACTCAAATATCAAGCAATTTGAACTATTTTTGTGTCTTATCATTTTTACCAAAAATCAAAACTTGTATTTTATCAAACTTGGATTTTTCAATAGGAAATCTGATTTTTCCTAAAACTCATTGAAATACAAAAACAAGATATTTAAACACATTGAAGCATGTTGCATATGGACATGAGTCCAATATACATGAAACATATACATATCATAGTTTTGTCTTTAAATCCAAAAATATGTTTTGTTAAAAACACCAAAACATAAAACTATATGAATAGGTATGTCAAACTAAGTTTGTATAAGTCATGTAAGCATGTATGTATATAGAGCACATCTAATATACATAAAAACAAAGTAAACTTGTTTTGATCAATCTATTCATGAAGACCAATTCCAAAACATAAAACTTGTGTGTTGTGCACTTGAGCATATCAACTATTCTTATCTTTACAAATGGATCTAAACACACTAAACTAAACTAGGATACCTAAGTCTTCTTGACGATCTTCATCTTCAAGCCGACTCGATCCCAAACGTGATCCAACGAGCAAGGCTATGAATGATCTTAATGCTCGGGCTCGGGAATCACCAAGTGAAGGCTTCAAAACTCATCTTGTTGAAGCAATCACCTACTAATATCTTGTTAAATTATCTGAAACTAAAATCACAAGATTATTAGTAAACATAACTACATGAGTTAATCAATCATCAAAACTAGAGTGGAAGGCCTCTGGGCCAACATTTCATCGAGAAGGATTTTCAATCCACTAAGGAGTACCAAATTCCTCTCTCAATCTTACAATACCACCGAGGCAATACAATCACAATCCACCTCTACCGAAGAGGGATAAAGCCCGTAGCCAACAATCAAACTCAATCACCTCTACCGAAGAGGGAGCAAACACCACTCCGATCAACCTCTACCAAAGAGGGATACAACAAATATAAGGAGGGTTTACAACTTGGAGGCTTAAACAACCTCAAACACTTCTCTTTTCCCACAAATAAAATGATCCTATAGAATAGGATAGATGATGGCTCAAGTGTGGAAAAAACTAGAGTTTAGAAAATAAAAACTCAAAGAAAAATACTTGGGAAAAACTCTTTGAAGATGATAGAATTGAAGAACAAAACCAATCTCCCAAATTTCTATTTTCTTTGATTTTCTCAAACCCCACAAAACCAAATTGGAAGTTTAAAGCCCAAAAACACTTTTGAAAACTTGTTTTAAACACTAGAGAAACTCTGAAATTTTTCTCGTCAAAAATCTTGTAAAAATCCCCAAAGAGATGGGGTATTTATAGCCCCAAAAAAAAACTAGCCGTTAGGCTGATCTGTCAGCCTGACAGGCTTGCGGTCGACCGGCCGGTCGACCGCCAACGGTCATAAATATGACCGTTGGGGCAACCCGGTCGACCGCCTAGATACAGAGAGCAAAGCTCTCTGGTCCGGTCGACCGCCCGGTCGACCGGCCCACTGTGTCTGCCAGACGTGCACAAGGCTGTGCACGTCGGTCGACCGCCCGGTCGACTGACCTGGCCTGTCAGCCACAGTCTGGGTCAGAAACTGGGTAAAAACAATTTTAAAAATTCTTTTATCTCATCTAAAAATCCCCAAAAATAGTTTTAACATTTTGCATTGATATATAAACATGTGATAAAAATTTCAACTCAAATATCAAGCAATTGAACTATTTTTGTGTCTTATCATTTTATCAAAAAACAAAAACTGTATTTTTCCAAACTTTGATTTTTCAATAGGAAATCTGATTTTTCCTAAAACTCATTTAAATACAAAAACATGATACTTTAACACTTTAAGCATGTTGCATATGGACATAGGTCCAATATACATGAAACATATACATATCATAATTTTTGTCTTTAATTCCAAAAATATGTTTTGTTAAAAATACCAAAACATAAAACTACATGAATAGGTATGTCAAACTAAGTTTGTATAAGTCATGTAAGCATGTATGTATATAGAGCACATCTAATATACATAAAAATAAAGTAAACTTGTTTTAATTAATCTATTCATGAAAACCAATTCCAAAATATAAAACTTGTGTGTGTTGTGCACTTGAGCATATCAACTATACTTATCTTTACACATGGATCTAAAACACACTAAACTAAACTTGAAATCACCTAGAGGGGGGTGAATAGGTGATGGCTATATAAAATAGCAATAATGCGGAATTAAAAACTAATTAACAAGTAAGCATAATAAGTAAATAAGCAATTTAATGGAGCAAGTAAGAAAGAGATAGAGTTTAGAGAAAATGTGAACAATCGCAAACACAAAGATTTTTCTGAGGTTCGAGCCACGCTCTACGTCCCCGCCTTCAACACGATGAAGGATTTCCACTATTGGTGATCCCACTTGATCGTCAATACAAGGACACACTTGTCCTATCTCTCGCGTTGCCGCAACAACCACTTGGAGCACACCCGCTCGCTTGAGGCCGATGCCTCTATAACTTCTCACAATGAAGAAAAGTTGATCACACTTGATCAAAAAGCTCACTTGCACAATCCTATAACCAAGATGATGAGATAATACTTGGGATTGTGTGGTGCAAAAGACTAGAGAGAAGTAGAGGATTGCTTCAAGAAAAGAGTTAGAAATTTTGGCTCAATTGAAAATCTTTTTGCTAAAAGGCTAAGCTTTGAAAACTTGAATTTTTGCTTGTAAATATTGTTATTTTAGTTTGTAGAAGAGTCCCACTATTTATTGGGGATGAAAAATGACCTACAAACCTCAAAAGAGTCGTTGGGGGTGAATCCCAACAAAAAGCTGTCCAAAAAAAATATAGCTGTTGGAGTCTGTCAGAACTTCTGACAGCTAACGGTCGACCGGGTCGGTCGACCGCCAACGGTCAGATTTTTGACTGTTGGGGAGGTCGGTCGACTGGGCGGCTGACCGAGACCAAAACTAGAGAGCAACTCTCTGTCGGTCGACCGTTGCGGTCAGCCGAAGAAAAACAGAGAGCAAACCAAGTTTGCTCGGTCGGCCGCTCGGTCGGCCGACGTGCACACATGCAAAGTGTGCACGTCGGTCGACTGGGTCGGTCGACCGGACTCTGCCAGAACTATTTTTCCAGAGTCTGCTAAAGGAAAGGGGAAATTTTAGTTAAAAGATCTTTGATTAAGGATTTATGAAATAAGGTTCTAGGACTTATAAAAACAGTGTGTGATCATAGATCAACACCAAAAAATGTTTGAACTTTATTTGATGAAAATCCTTTTTGGTAAAATGGAAAATTGGTTTTTCTAAAACTGATTTTTCCAAACATGGTTTTCAAAACTAGATTAGAAATTTTGTTATATAAATTGTTTTGAAGCCATGAAGCAATACTAGATGCGTGTGTGTGACAATCCCAAGTATTCTACCTCTATCATCTAGGTTTTGACAAAATCATCTAAAAATACTAACTAAAAAGAAAATTACAAATCTTAAATTCTTCTTCATGTTTGATCCGGGAGCGCTTCTACAGTGCTAGGCTTGGGGATCCAAATCCTTTGCCGCATCCAAAAGCGTGAGTCTTGAGTTGGAGCCGTCAAATCAACTATTATATTTACCTAAAACTTATATAAATAAAGTTGTTAAAAACATAACTAAATATGGTTTGTTATCATCAAAATGTCGGGCTAATGGCCTTTGGGCCAACAATCTCCCCCTTTTTGATGATGACAAAACATATATAGTTTTCTCAGATATTTTGGGTGGAGACTTCAAGTGAAGCTCCCCTCAACACGTGCATATATAAAAAGAGATACTTAGGCATAAATAAAAGGCATATATGATATAAAATGAGTCACATGCCAACGGAATAAAATGGACACATAAAAGGAGAAATCATATGTCATACAATAACTCATGTCCAACAGAAATAAAAATACACAACCATACAATACTAACACATGTCCACAAAAATAAAGTACTACAACCCAAAATACCAAAATACAAAATAAAGTACTGCAGCCCAAAAGTCTCATAAATGTCTCTCCCCCTTTTTGACATCATCAATAAAAGGGGGGAAATCACTCCTCATCCTCAGAATCATCCTCCTCAGACGAGCCGTCCTCAACGCCCTCAGCAACCTCCTCATCCTCATCATCATAATCCTCATCATCATCCTCCTCAGAATCAATCGCTGCAATAGCAGGCTGTGGTGCCTGAGGAGCGGTAGGAGTCCTGGCCGGAAATGGAGGGCCGGAAGAAGGAAGTGGTCGAGCATGCGTCGTGGGATCCGGAGCTCGCATCTCGTGGCTTACAAATAATGCGCCAAGTTGCGACTCCATGTACCGGATGGAATCAGCAAAATAGCCCATGTCATTGCGAAGGCCAAGGTAGCGTGCGGTCATCTCCTCACGATGTGCCGCAATCTCCGCAGAAATTTGAGTATGGTGCTGCTGGATCTCAGCGGATATCTGGGTACGATGCTCCTGTAACTCAGCAGATAACTGAGCTCGGTGCTCTCGTAACTCAGAGGACAAGAAAGAGTGGAGATCAGATGGAATGGAAGTGTTGGCCCAAAGGCTTTCCACTCTAGTTTTGATGATGATTAACTCATGTAGTTATCTGTACTAATAATCTTGTGATGTTTAGTTTCAGATCTTTAATCAAGTTATTAGTTGGTGATTAGCTTCAACAAGATGATTGGAAGCTTTCACATGATGATTTAAGAGCCCGAGCGTCAAAGATCATATATAGCACTTGCTCGGTGGATCAAGAAGTTTTGGATCGAGTCGGCTTGGAGACGGTGCTCTACAAGAAGACATCGGTACCTAGTTTAGTTTGAGTTTTAGATCCATTTGTAAAGATTAGAATAGTATGATATGCTCAAGTTCACAACACATACGTTTCATGTTTTGGATATTGGTTTTCGGTTTTTCCGTTTTGGTTTAACCGATCTTGGTTTTCATGAATAGATATTATATCAAAACAAGTTTACATGGTTTAATGTATATTAGATTTGTTCTATATACATGCATGCTTCAACTACTTAGACAAGCCTAGTTTGATATACCTATTCATGTGTTTTAGGTTTTGTGTTTTAACAAAACTTATTTTTGGAATTAAAGTAAAAAACATGGATATATATATATATATGTTTCATGTATATTGGACTTATGTCCATATGCATCATGCTTCAAAGTGTTTAGATATCATGTTTTTGTATTTGGATGAGTTTTGGACAAACATATTTTCTATTCAAAAATCCAAGTTTTAGAAAATACAGTTTTTGATTTTTGATAAAAATTATAAGACACAAAAATGTTTCAAAATGTTTGTTATTTGTGATGAAATTTTTATCACAAGTTTATATTTCAAAATAAAATGATAAAACTATTTTTGTGTATTTTTAGAAGATTTATGAGAATTTTTAGGATTAAAAATTACATGTTTTTCTGACCAGAACTGCCTCTGCCAGGCTAGGTCGGTCGACCGGACGGTCGACCGCACCAAGTAGCCGGTCGACCTTAGCGGTCGACCGACGTGCACGGATACGTGCACGCTGGCTACCCCATGAGCCGGTCGACCGCACGGTCGACCGACTGAGAGCAGGTTGCTCTCTGTTTGTTCCTGGTCGACCGAGCGGTCGACCTACGAGAGAGCCGTTGCTCTCTGGTTCTGGGGACGGTCGACCGCCCGGTCGACCGATGGCACAACGGTCTGAAATATGACCGTTGGACGGTCGACCGACCGGTCGACCGGTGGTTCATTTTTGGCAGGATCTGCTGCCAACGGCTAGTTTTTGTAAATGGGCTATAAATACCCATTGGAAAGAGGTTTTCCAAAAAAGAATTTTTGGGCAAATTTTCTGAGCTTTCTCTAGTGTTTTCACAGCAATCAAAAGAAGTTTTTGGTTTTAATTGAACAATCTATTTGGTGTTTTTGCTAGGGTTTGGAAAATCAAAGAAAAGGTTTTTGGGAAAAGTGTTTGATTCAACTTCTTTATCTTGGTTTCTAGTTTTTCCCAAGGATTTTCTTTGTGATTTTGATTTCCATTCTTTTGGTTTTCTCCACACTTGAGCTACATCTACTATCTTATTCTATAGGATCTTTGTGTGGGAAAAGAAATTGTTTGTGGTCTTTTGATCACCAAGTTGTATACCCAATCTTTGCTTGGCTTTGTGCCTTACCCTCATTGTGTTGAGGAGGTTGTGCATTTGGGTTGTATCCCTCAAGTTGTGAGGTGATCCTTGTGTTGCTTTGTGCTAATCCCTCAAGTTGTGAGGTGATTGTTTGTGGCTTGTTGTTTTGCCTCAAGGAGGAGGTTGTGTTTGTAAAGAGAGGAGTTGGGTACTCCTTGTGATTGTATTGCCCCAAAATCCTCGGTGGAGGTTCCCTCTGTGGGAGTTCTTTGTGGACAAGCTAGTGGATTCGAAATCCTTCTTGATGAAGGCGGGGATGTAGAGCTGGGTGCTCGAACCTCGAAACATATCTTGTTGTTTGCGCTTGATCCCTTGGCTCTTACTCTCTCTCTATATTTTGTCTTACATCAATTCATATTGTTCATTCATAATTATTTGCTTGGCATGTTTGAGTGTTTATCTCTTGTTAATAGCAATTAGTTTTCAAATTCCGCATTAAGTTCATTAGATTAGCTTTATCACCTATTCACCCCCCTCTAGGTGATTTTCAATTGGTATCAGAGCCTCCGCTCCTGATATTTAGGTTTAACCACCTATGAGTGAGATCTTGATTTGCTAATCTTCATTTGCATTGTTCATTTGCACACATATAGTTGCACTCATGGATAGCCCTCCTATGTTTGATTTTTCTAGACATGATATTTGGAAGGCCAAGATGAGTAGTCATTTAAAAAGCCTAGGACATCTAGTTTATCAAGCCACTACTCAAGAATCCTACCCTAATGCTAGCAAGCATAGAAAGGTCAATGCATTAGCTCTTAAGACACTTAGAGCATCTCTTAATGAAGATCTTTTACATGTGTTTGCTCATTATGATTCGGCTTTTACAGTTTGGAGCATATTGACTTCTCCCGAGCTACCAAGGATTATCAACAAGTTGAGAAGATCTAAGAGAGACAAGTCCGACGAGCATTGTCTCATGGTCCAAGGGAAAAACACCCTTGAGGTACAATCGGATTCTCAACTAGATGATAGCTCTAGTTTCTATTGCCATGGTTGTTTTGAAGTTTAAACATTGAATATGGAACTTACTCAAAAACTTGAAATTTTTTTGGAAAAACATGATTTGTTGAAAAAGAACAATTTTGAACTAAAAGAAGAATTAAAGGATTGTGTTCAAATTTTGAATTAATTCTGCAAGAGAAGGAAGAGATTGCAAGTGAACGTGACTCACTTAAATCTCAACTAAAACTTACTCTAAAGGAAAATGAGTTTTTGAAAAGCAAAAAGGATTGTGATGATGTTGTGAAAAACAATGAGATTTTATCTTCAAATTAGATTGTGTTTTAAAAGATAACCTTTCTTTGAAAAATGAAATTGATTTCATTTCAAAAGAACTAGATTTGGTTTTAAATAAAAATAAATCTTTGCAAAATGATTTAGATTCTCATGTTTGTCATGCTAGTGTAGCTTCTTCTTCTAGCACATCTTTTGCATGCTCCACTTTATCTTCTACTATTGAAAATGATATAAAATATTTTGAAGAAAAGTGTAGAGTGTTTGGGCTCCACTTTGAGCCAATGTGCTTTAAATCACACGCGCTTGGAATCCTTGGTTCTCAAGAAACAAGCTCCATCCTTGCATGCACACCCTCCACGGCATACACATGCTTCCCACGGTCACCACCATCACATGTATGCTCATGTGTACATTTGTACACATTGTGGTCGAAAAGGCCACCTTGCTAGATTTTGCTATGATCGTTTACATGTTGAAAATTTAGCAAATAATCTTGTTTGGGTTAGAAAAGATACTAACCCTCGTGGACCCAAAAGAAAATGGGTACTAAAGACCACCCCTTTGATTTTTGATGTAGGTGTGGGCTCTCGCATCACGTGAGAGTATTGGTGCCTTGAAGTGGATGCGTTTCGTGCTTAAAGAAAACAATTTGGATGCATCACTTTCAAGGGGAGTTTGGTGGGAGGACCATCGTGTTTTGGAGAACTAGAGAGGTGCCTTCATCAGTTTTGGTATCAATCTCTAACTCCTATTTATATTTGCATGCTTATTATGCTTTTCATGTCATTGATTTATAACATGTCATGTTTTAAAGCTCATTATGATTATGCCATGTGTTTTAGATTAGTGATATACATGTTTAGTTATTTGAGACACCCATGGACCTATCTTTGTGTTCTCACTTTGTTTTTAAACTAATATGTATGTCCTAGATCTAATGCACATACATACACATAATGATCATATGTGTGTTTATGATTTTTGTTTTGTTTTGATGTTTATAGTTTATTATGTTAAATGCCATGATTCTTAAATCATTGACATGCATGTATAGCTCTTGAGATCACCCATGTTTATATGGACCATATGTTGTGTTCTCACCATTTGTTTAGCTATTATGCACATCATAGCTCTAATAGCATGTGGATTTATATAATGATGATTTATGTCTTGTTTCGTGCTTCATGATTTGAATATATGTTTAAATGTTAGTTTTCATTAAGACTAGAATTTATACTTGTACATGTAGTGGGCCACAAATAAATATTTATATATGTTTGTGCTTGATGCTTATTTGTACCCATTAGATATTCTAGTATAGTCTAGTTTTGATGATTCATGCATTCTAACTTGTATTCCCTATTTTGGACATGTTTTATGATTATGTGTTTACACTTCATGTATATGTCTATTTTGCCAAACCTTAAGATATACATGTATACCCCTTGAGTCATTTGTTTTTCATGCAGATCTTTATTATGGACTCAATTGTGTTTTGGGATATGTATGTATACTTCTTGTTTTGTCTACATATGCCTTGAAGTATAGATTGTTTTAATGAAAATTTTGGTGTATCATGTTCTCGTGTTTTTAAGGAATTTAAATTGAGCTTAATTGAATATTTTCATGTTTGTGTGTTTCACATTACATTTGTTCACTCACTCTATTATGTTTCTCATGATTGTGTTTTCATGAGTATGATATGGGCTTTATGGATTTTGAGTGTTTAGTGATCTTGTGAATTACATGTGTTTCATGAAAAACAACTTTGTCTTATTCTTTACTTGAAGGATTTCGTACTAGTTAATAAATTTTTTCATAACTAGTGCGTGTTTTTCGCTTTGGTAGAGTTTTTCAAACAATCTATATTTTCAAACCTAATTTTTTGAAAACCCTACCTTCCAAGGGCGGTTGGATGGGAGATCATGCTCTTGTATGCTTTATAGTAAAAATCATTTTAAACTTGAACATGATTGGGAGGATAGGAAATATGAGATATACTTTGATATTATTGTTGTTTCAATTGGTATCATTGGATTCTTTCAATTGGTATCTAGATTGACATTTCTTGTATACTCATATATTTTTATGTATGTATGCTTACATTTCAAATAGTATCAATTTCGATGGTATCTAATATTCCATACATATATATTTGTTTATGCTAAGGCTTGAGTTTCAACTTTGTTTCAATTGATTTAGCTTTCAATTGGTATCTTAATTCGAGCCTACACATTATTTTTGTTGGTATTTCATAAAGGGGGAGAAAAACTCGTATTTTATCTTTCAATTGGTATTTTGTTTTCCACTCCCACACTTTATGATTAAAAGTTTTATTTAAAGAATATGATATCAAAATCAAATTTATTTATATGCTTAAAAAGAATAATAATTTCAATTGGTAAAGATTGTTTATTGATATGATATTTGTTTACTTATCAATTGGTATCAAGATTTTTTTTTTTAATTTGGTATAGTTTCATTTTTAATTGGTATCAATATGCACTTCATTGACAGTTTTTAATTGGTATCATATTTGACCCCTTATTGATATCATTTTTGTTTTAGACAAAAAAAGGGAGAACATTTTGTTTTTGATACATCCCTTTATTGATTCCTTGTTTTGAACAAAAAGGGGAGAAGAATATATTTTTTTATTTGTTTTGTTTTTAACCCCTTTGTTGATGATTGACAAAAAGGGGGAGAAGAATTTGAGTTTATATATGCATATAAGTTCATTTGGTAGAGTTTATATATGCATATTAAGTTTATATATGCATATTAAGTTCATTTGGTATCAAAGCATTATTTAAAGAACATGTTTATTTTTGGTATCAAGAGCTTGTAAAAGAGATCATTAGTTTTGTTTTACATATATTAAGTTTAATTGGTATCTAAAGCATGTTTATTTGTTCTTGAAAATTTCATTGGTATCTAGAGCCTTTTATTTTTTTATGCATATCTATGCATGTTTTGTGTTTCATATTCATTACATATTTATGTTTTATTTGTTTATGCATGAGTTAAGGGGAGCTTGTAAAAGAGATCATTAGTTTTATTTTGCATATATTAAGTTTAATGGTATCTAGAGCATGTTTATTTGTTTTTGAAAATTTCATTGGTATCTAGAGCCTTTTATTGTTTTATGCATATCTATGCATGTTTCGTGTTTCATATTCATTGCATATTTATGTTTATTTGTTTATGCATGAGTTAAGGGGGAGCTTCTTTGAAGCTTAACTTTAATCCATGCATATATAACTCCATGAGTTTTGTCATCATCAAAAAGGGGGAGATTGTTGGCCCAAAGGCTTTCCACTCTAGTTTTGATGATGATTAACTCATGTAGTTATGTGTACTAATAATCTTGTGAAGTTTAGTTTCATATCTTTAATCAAATTATTAATTGGTGATTAGCTTCAACAAGATGATTGGAAGCTTTCACATGATGATTTAAGAGCCCGAGCGTCAAAGATCATATATAGCACTTGCTCGGTGGATCAAGAAGTTTTGGATCGAGTCGGCTTGGAGACGGCGCTCTACAAGAAGACATCGGTACCTAGTTTAGTTTGAGTTTTAGATCCATTTGTAAAGATTAGAATAGTATGATATGCTCAAGTTCACAACACATACGTTTCATGTTTTGGATATTGGTTTTCGGTTTTTCCGTTTTGGTTTAACCGATCTTGGTTTTCATGAATAGATATTATATCAAAATAAGTTTACATGGTTTAATGTATATTAGATTTGTTCTATATACATGCATGCTTCAACTACTTAGACAAATCTAGTTGATATACCTATTCATTTGTTTTAGGTTTTGTGTTTTAACAAAACTTATTGTTGGAATTAAAGTCAAAAACATGGATATATATATGTTTCATGTATATTGGACTTATGTCCATATGAATCATGCTTCAAAGTGTTTAGATATCATATTTTTGTATTTGGATGAGTTTTGGACAAAACGTATTTTCTATTCAAAAATCCAAGTTTTAGAAAATACAGTTTTTGATTTTGGTAAAAATGATAAGACACAAAAATATTTCAAAATGTTTGTTATTTGTGATGAAATTTTATCACAATTTTATATTTCAAAATAAAATGATAAAACTATTTTTGTGTATTTTTAGAAGATTTATGAGAATTTTTAGGATTAAAAATAACATGTTTTTCTGACCAGAACTGCCTCTGCCAGGCTAGGTCGGTCGACCGGACGGTCGACCGCACCAAGTAGCCGGTCGACCTTAGCGGTCGACCGACGTGCACGGATACGTGCACGCTGGCTGCCCCATGAGCCGGTCGACCGCACGGTCGACCGACTGAGAGCAGGTTGCTCTCTGTTTGTTCCCGGTCGACCGAGCGATCGACCGGCCAGAGAGCCATTGCTCTCTGGTTCTGGGGACGGTCGACCGGCCGGTCGACCGATGGCACAACGGTCTGAAATATGACCGTTGGAAGGTCGACCGACCGGTCGACCGGTGGTTCATTTTTGGCAGGATCTGCTGCCAACGGCTAGTTTGTAAATGGGCTATAAATACCCTACTGGAAAGAGGTTTTCCAAAAAAGAATTTTTGGGCAAATTTTCTGAGCTTTCTCTAGTGTTTTCACAGCAATCAAAAGAAATTTTTGGGCTTTAATTGAACAATCTATTTGGTGTTTTTGTTAGGGTTTGGAAAATCAAAGAAAAGGGATTTTGGGAAAAGTGTTTGATTCAACTTCTTTATCTTGGTTTCTAGTTTTTCCCAAGGATTTCTTTGTGATTTTGATTTCCATTCCTTTGGTTTTCTCCACACTTAAGCTACATCTACTATCTTATTCTATAGGATCTTTGTGTGGAAAAAGAGATTGTTTGTGGTCTTTTGATCACCAAGTTGTATACCCAATCTTTACTTTGCTTTGTGCCTTACCCTCATTGTGTTGAGGAGGTTGTGCATTTGGGTTGTATCCCTCAAGTTGTGAGGTGATCCTTGTGTTGCTTTGTGCTAATCCCTCAAGTTGTGAGGTGATTGTTTGTTGGCTTGTTGTTTTGCCTCAAGGAGGAGGTTGTGTTTGTAAAGAGAGGAGTTGGGTACTCCTTGTGATTGTATTGCTCCAAATCCTCAGTGGAGGTTCCCTGTGTGGGAGTCCTTGTGGACAAGCTATTGGATTCGAAATCCTTCTTGGTGAAGGCGGGGATGTAGAGCTGGGTGCTCGAACCTCGAAACATATCTTGTTGTTTGCGCTTGACCCCTTGGCTCTTACTCTCTCTATATTGTGTCTTGCATCAATTCATATTGTTCATTCATAATTATTTGCTTGGCTTGTTTGAGTGTGCATCTCTTGTTAATAGCAATTAGTTTTCAAATTCCGCATTAAGTTTATTAGATTAGCTTTATCACCTATTCATCCCTCCTCTAGGTGATTTTCAGGAAGAACCACAAGCAGAGGAGGAAACTGGGACATGAGCAGCAGGAGGAATAGGCTGCTGCTGGGGAGCAGGATGATGCATCCCAACACGCATCCTCTTTAGAAGAGAGTTGTTTATGTCAATAGAGGGTTCAGAGGGCCTCACAGAGGATAGATCAAAGTTAAGCTGCTTCAAAAGATAGGAAATGAGCATCCCATAAGGCAAGTCCTAGTGGGGACAAATATGTGATCAGAGGTCATGAAAGAGATGATAAGCTTGGGGATATTAATCTTAATGCCTCGCAGAAGGCAGTAGATAATCAATGGAACTGATCCCCTAGCATGGCTAAACTCTCCTGATTTGGGCAGGAGGTTGTAGAAGATGATCTTGGCAAGAACTTGAGCAGTGAGAGTATAATATCTAACTTCTTCATTCCTTACCAGACCGGGGTTATCATCCCCGTGAAGCAAAGTAGACGCGGTGAGGGCAGACTCACGGCCGGATACTCAAAATCATGAAGATCTAGAGAATAAACATCAACTCCCTCACAGGAGAGATGCAAATGACAAGCAAACTCTTGGAGAGAGATGTCAATATCTCTCCCAAGGACTCTAGATCTAATCTGTTAGACTCAAAAGATAGATTTATATAAAAGTAGGGAATAAGAGAGGTGTAAACAGGTTGCCTAATGGCAAGGAAATCTTCAAGAGAATTGTTTCTTAAGATGTGTGCTAAATTTAAGTGTTCAAAAGCATTGATAATCACACATCGTCCAGAAATAATAGTCTTTTCAGAAAGAAGAATATAACGATTTTCAGCTTGAGGAGACACAAAAAGGGGTGAATGAGTAGGAGTTATGGGTTGGGTTGATTTACCCCTCATTCCTAGTTCTCTTAGACATTTTAGGAAAAATTGAACTAGGGCAAGATCCACAAAGATAATCAAGATAAAGACTTGATCTAACCAAAATTAAAGCTAGATCTAGGCTAGAATATGAAGGAAAACAACTAATGAAGCAAGATCCAGGAAACAAGAGATTTTACCTTGACAAATAAGGAGAAACAAGTGGTAAAATCCGAAAAATCCTTTAGAAAGACGTAAATCCAAGCCTGAAGGTGAAGATCCAACAAATTCTAGAGTTGATTTGAAGTTGGATTTAAGTGGAGAGGGTTGGAGAATGATTTTTGGGTTTTTGAGAGAAGAGGGAAGGAGAAGTCGGCGGGTGAGAAGTGAAAAAAGTGAGATTAGGGCTTTATATAAAGTTGGGTAAAAACAGATTTCCCGTCGCCCGGTCGACCGGTCCGGTCGACCGGCACAAACAGAGAGCAACCCCACTACAGTCGGTCGACCGCTCCGGTCGGCCGGCACATGGAAGAGTTAAAAAAATATCCTCCTAGGCTAGGTCGGTCGACCGCTCCAGTCGACCGGTCTTGCCAAAACTGACAATAAGTAAACCAGTTAAAAAAATTTTATCTTAAATGATTACAACAGCAAATATGTATATTAATCAAAAATACCCAAAAGTGTTTAAAATGCTTCAAATCATACAAGTTATCAAAATCAACAAAAATTATATCAATGTTTATTTATTATTAAATAAAGCAATGAATTTGAGATGTTGAAGCCGAATACCCCGTGAAGGGTTCTGTACTTCTCCTCGAGATTCCTCTAGATATGAGTTGAGGCGCGTAATTGCCTTCTCAATTTATTTGCTTTAAAATGTTCTAAATTTAGTTTTAACAAAATACATATACAACAAAATCTAGACATGTGGAAAAACAAATTATTTGGCATAAAACATGATATTATACATTTGAACAAAGCATACATATAAGCATAATGGAAATGCAAGTTTACTCTAACATATATCAATATAACACAATGGTAAACTAACAATCCTATGCAAATTTATAAAGTAAAACTTTTATGTGGAGAGATTACCAAACCAAGGGCATTCTCCAAAATGGGTGCCTCTATGATAGCGATGCAAGCGACGATATGTTCGTTAAGCGTTGATGCATCCACCACCCGGGCACCATCTCCCCCTAAATCTTGGAGGATGACGACCCACCTGTATCAATTAAATTCGGTGTGTCTTTTGGTACCCATATCTTTTTGGGTCCTTTAGGGTTAGTATCTTGTCGAACCCAAACATGTTTATTTGACATGTTTAGCTTAGCATAACAAAATTTTTTCAAATGGCCTTTGCGGTCACAATGAGTGCACACATAAATTCTACCACTACCATATATGAATGCATGTTTATGTGTGTGTGCATGTTGATGGTGAGTGTGTTTCCCTTGGGTTATTCCTTTGGGAAACTAGATGCAAATTTGTTTAAATCAAAAGCATACTTCTTTAGAGTTGAGTCCAAACATCAACTCGTTTTTGAATTTCCAAAAATTCATTTTTGTTGCAAGATGAAATGGGGGTTTTCCCTTTACAAGATATTCTATATTTTTCAAAATCAATTTTCATCTTTTCAAAAGAATTTTCTAGCTCATTTTCTCTTTTAAAATATGTTCAAATTTATTTTTCAAGGAATCATTTTCCTTTTTCAATTTCTTATTCTGAGATCGTGAAATCTCATATCTATGTTGTAGCTCTTCGAAAAATTGTGCAAGTTCATCCATAGTTAATTCATCATCATCTATGGAGTTTTCAAGATATACATTTGATGCATCTCCCCATGTGCCATGAAGCACATGTGTGCAGCATCGTTCTCCTCTTTGGATTCTGACTCCGTGTCATCTCAAGTGGCCACCATTGCCTTCTTCTTCTTTGGCCCATTCTTTGAGGTTGTAGCTTGAAGAGCGGGGCAATCGGCGATGAGATGTCCGATCTTCTTGCAATGGAAGCACAGACCCGGCTCCTCTCTTTTCCTTTCAAATCTTCCTTGAGGTTTCCCTCTTCGGAAGTTGCTTTGCCTCCCTTTCTTATAGAACATCTTGCCGACCTTCCGGATGAGCATGGCAAAATCCTCATCGTAGTCTTTCGATGAGTCCTCCTCGTCATGGATAGATGGAGTGGCTTTGAAAGCGAGGGCTTTTTTCTTTGGTGCCTCCCTTTCTTCTCTAACTTTCATCTCTATCTCATGTGTTTGAGATTGTCGATGAAGCCGGAGAAGTCCATCTCCTCCCTATCGTTGAGCTCCTTGAGGGTAGTTGCCTTTACTTTCCAAGATTTGGGAAGAGCCCGAATGACCTTCCGGATCTTTTGGTCATTGTCAATTGTGTCACCTAAAAAAGATAAGGCATTAGTTATCTTAGTGAAACCGGTGAGCATGTCATCAATACATTCATTCTCAAGCATATAAAAGTTCTCATATTGAGAACAAAGCAAGTCAATCTTGGATCTTTTGACTTGGGACGTTCCCTCATGAGTCACAATCAAAACATTCCAAACCTCAAATGCCGATTTACAATTTATGATGCGTGATAGGTCATCTTCATTTCAGGCTTGTGTTAATGCATATTGGGCCCTAGCATTAGCCTCATAGTCCTTGGTGGTATCCTCGGACCATGATCTCTCATCGGTGAGAGTTCTACAAATTACTTGGTAATGGCCCTAGCTACTCAAACTCCTAGGGATTTAAGAAAGAGGTTAATCTTGACCTTCCAAATGGGAAGTTCAAACCATTAAACTTGGGTGGGGACTTGATGCTAGAAAAATCAATTGATGCCATGAATACAAATAGAATGCACAACAAATGAAAATGCAACAAATAGATATAGCCAACTATAAGGATCTCCCTAGGTGGTTAAACCAAGTGTAAGGGTTTGGCTCTGATACCAATTAAATCACCTAGAGGGGGTGAATAGGTGATGGCTATATAAAATGGCAATAATGCGGAATTTAAAAACTAATTAACAAGTAAGCACAATAAGTAAATAAGCAATTAATAGGGCAAGTAAGAGAGAGATAGAGTTTAGAGAAAATGTGGACAATCGCAAACACAAAAATTTTTCCGAGGTTCGAGCCACGCTCTACGTCCCCGCCTTCAACACGATGAAGGATTTTCACTATTGGTGATCCCACTGGATCGTCAATACAAGGACATACTTGTCCTATCTCTCCTGCCGCAACACCCACTTGGAGCACACCCGCTCGCTTGAGGCCGATGCCTCTACAACTTCTCACAATGAAGAAAGGTTGATCACACTTGATCAAAAAGCTCACTTGCACAATCCTATAACCAAGATGATGAGATAATACTTGAGATTGTGTGGTGCAAAAGACTAGAGAGAAGTAGAGGATTGCTTCAAGAAAAGAGTTGAAAATTTTGACTCAATTGAAAATCCTTTTGCTAAAAGGCTAAGCTTTGAAAACTTGAATTTTTGCTTGTAAATCTTGTTATTTTAGTTTGTAGAAGAGTCCCACTATTTATAGGGGATGAAAAATGACCTACAAACCTCAAAAGAGTCGTTGGGGTGAATCCCAACAAAAGCTGTCCAAAAAAATATAGCCGTTGGAGTCTGTCAGAACTTCTGACAGCTAACGTTCGACCGGGCCGGTCGACCACCAACGGTCAGATTTCCGACCGTTGGGGAGGTCGGTCGACTGGGCGGCCGACCGAGACCAAAACCAGAGAGCAACTCTCTATCGGTCGACCGTTGCGGTCGGCCGAAGAAAAACAGAGAGCAAACCAAGTTTGCTCGGTGGGCCGCTCGGTCGGCCGACGTGCACACATGCACAGCGTGCACGTCGGTCGACTGAGTCGGTCGACCGGACTCTGCCAGAACTGTTTTTCCAGAGTCTGCTAAAGGAAAGGCGAAAGTTTGGTTAAAAGATCTTTGATTAAGGATTTATGAAATAAGGTTCTAGGACTTATAAAAACAGTGTGTGATCATAGATCAACACCAAAAAATGTTTGAACTTTATTTGATGAAAATCCTTTTTGGTAAAATGAAAAATTAGTTTTTCTAAAACTGATTTTTCCAAACATAGTTTTTCAAAACTAGATTAGAAATTTGTTATAAAAATTGTTTTGAAGCCATGAAGCAATACTAGATGCGTGTGTCTGACAATCCCAAGTATTCTACCTCTATCATCTAGGTTTTGACAAAATCATCTAAAAATACTAACTAAAAAGAAATTACAAATCTTGAATTCTTCTTCATGTTTGATCCGGGAGTGCTTCTACAGTGCTAGGCTCGGGGATCCAAATCCTTTGCGGCATCCAAAAGTGTGAGTCTTGAGTTGGAGCCGTCAAATCAACTATTATATTTACCTGAAACTTATATAAACAAAATTGTTAAAAAACATAACTAAATATGGTCTGTTATCATCAAAATGTCGGGCTAATGGCCTTTGGGCCAGCAAAACTATGGATACCTAAGTCTTCTTGACGATCTTCCATCTTCAAGTCGACCGGATCCAAAACGTGATCCACGAGCGAGACTCCGACGAGTGCAAGGTATGATCTTGATGCTCGGGCTCTGGAATCACCATGTGAAGGCTTCAGAACTCATCTTGTTGAAGCAATCACCAACTAATATCTTGCTAAATGATCTGAAACTAAAATCACAAGATTATTAGTAAACATAACTACATGAGTTAATCATCATCAAAACTAGAGTGGAAGGCCTCTGGGCCAACAATCTCCCCCTTTTTGATGATGACAAAACTCATGAAGTTATATATGCATGGATTAAAGTTAAGCTTCAAAGAAGCTCCCCTTTAACTCATGCATAGTAAAAAACATAATAAATATGCAATGAAAGCTCATAAACATGTATGCATAGACATGCATAAAACATGCTCTTGATACCAATAAAAAACATGTTCTTAAATAATGCTCTTGATACCAATTAAACAATTAAACGATAAACTAATAAATAAAACAAAAACATTCATATAAAACATGCATAAACAAAACAAGCATACATAGAGAAGAATTTGAGTTTATATGCATGTTAAACTCTCAAATAATTTCCCCCTTTTGTCAATCATCAACAAAGGGTAAAAGTAAAAACAAAATGTTCTCCCCCTTTTTGTTCAAAATAAAGAATCAATAAAGGGGTGACATAAAACATGATACTAATAAAAAAAATGTCAATGAAGTGCATAGATGATATCAATTGAAATGAGTATAAAACATTTTAAGGAATGCCTATATCAAATGATACCAATTGAAATAAAGGTAAACGAGGCATTGTAACAAATTGTTTTAATTGAGATTGGTTTCAAGTTAAACATGTTTATATGAAAATATATATAAAATGAAAACAAAAATCTTGATATCAGTTGATAAGTAAACAAATAACATACCAATTGTAAGAAAATAATCTTGATACCAATTGAAATTAAACATAACAAATTTTGAATTTCTAAACAAGGATTTTGATACCAATTGTAAATATTTTTCATTTTGAACATATGATACCAAATTGAAATTTTCAATCATAAAGTATGGGAGTGGAAATCAAATACCAATTGAAAGATGAAATACAAGTTTTCTCCCCTTTATGAAATACCAAATGAAACAATGGATAAGCTTGTATATGGATACCAATTGAAAACTAGTCAATTGAAACAAGATAGTCATTATAAAACAAGCTTTATCATGATCATAATTTGTGCTCTAAGATATATGAATATAATAAGCACAAATAAAAACATATATATGTATGAAAAATTAGATACCAATCGAAATTGATACTATATGAAAAAAGCATACATACATACAAATATATGAGTATACAAGAAATGTCAATATTGATACCAATTGAAAGAATCTAATGATACCAATTGAAACAACAATAATATCAAGTGTATATCTTATATTTCCTATCCTCCCAATCATGTTCAAGTTTAAAATGATTTTCACTATAAAGCATACATGAGCATGATCTCCCATCCAACCACCCTTAGAAGGTAGGGGTTTTCGAAAATAGATTTGAAAATAAGGTTTGTTTGAAAAACTCTACCATATGAAGGACACAAACTAGTAAAATGAAAAAATTTGTTAACTAGTACGAAATCCTTCAAGTAAAGAATAAAACAAAAATATTTTTCAAGAGACAAGAAATCCACATGATATCCAACACTCAAGTCAATGAAGAATAAATATGACTCATGAAAACAAAACATGAGTAAATAAGAAAAGTGAGTGTACAAATAAAATGTGAAGATCATAATCATGAAAAATAGACATTAAGCTCAATATTCCTTTAAACATGAAAACATGAAAATCATTAAAATTATTTAATCTTCAAGGCATATGTATGTCTTATACAACTAAAGTATACATACATATCCAAAACATAACGAGTCCACAAATGTATATGCATGAAGGCACGTGGCTCAAAGGATGTATATGTATAAACAATAGTTTGGACAAGATAGACATATACATGAAGTTAAACATAGAAACTTGAAAAACATAGATAAAATAGGAATACAAGTTAAATGCATGAATCATCAAAACTAGACTATACTAGCACATCTAATGGGTACAAATAATCGTTCAAGCTCAAACATATTATGATTTATTTGTGTCCACTATATGTACGAGTATAAATTCTAGTCTTAATAAAAACTAACATTTAAATATATATTCAACATTTAAAGCATAAAACAAGAAATAAATCAACATGATAATCATAAAGTGATTATTATGTAAATCCACATGTTATTAGAGCTATGATAAACATGATAGCTAAACAAAGGTGAGAACACTAAAATAATGATTCATATTAAACATGGGTGTCTCAAATGCAATATATGTATGTCAAGAGTCTAATAATCATGGCATTTTCATAATGATCATATAAACAACAAAACATGCTACAAAATAATGAACATGAAAAGCATGCATAAATAAATAAGGAGTAAGAGACAGTTACCAAAACCTATGAGGCAACTTTTCCATGTCTCCAAAGCACGGTGGTCCTCCCACCAAACATCCCTTGAAAGTGATGCATCCAATTGATTTCCATGAAGCTTGGAACGCATCTACTCCAAGGTGCCTATGCTCTCACATCATGTGAGAGCACACACCTACATCAAATACAATAGGGGTGGTCTTTGGTACCCATACTCTTTTGGGTCATGGGGGTTAGTACCTTTTCTAACCCAAACAAATTTAGTTGCTAAATTTTCATCATGTATACGATCAAAATAAAATTTAGCAAGGTGGCCCTTACGTCCACAATGTGTACAAGTGTACACATGAGCATACATGGTGTGATGGTGTCTGTGAGGAGCATGTGTATGCCGTGTATGGTGTGTATGCATAATGGGAACTTGTTTCTTTCGAAACAAAGATTCCAAACGTGTATGGCTCTTGGCACATTGGCTCAAAGTGGAGCCCAAACAATCCACTCTCTTCTTTAACAAACAAATATCATCATTAATCCTAGAAGAAGAGGTGCATGAAATAGGTAGGCTAGATGAAGAAGCTACACTAGCATGGCAAAGATGTGCATCAATATTATTTTGTAAAAATTCATTTTTCTTTAAACAAACATTTAAATCATTTGAAATAGAAATTATTTTATTTTTTAAAGCAACATTCTCCTTTAAAACAAAATCAAGTTTTAAAGACAAGTTTTCATTTTTCTTTAAAATAACATTACAATCATTTTTATTTTTCAAATATTCATTTTCTTTTAGTGCAAGGTCTAGTTGAGATTTCAATGAATCTCTCTCATTTGAAATCTCCTCTTTCTCTTGCAGAACCAAATCAAGTCTTGAACATAAAACTTTGTTTTCTTTATTAAGTTCAAAACTCTTCTTTTTCAAATATTATATTTGCTATTAATTTTTCACAAACTATAGAAAGTTCTTCATTCAAGACATGGGCATCAATATTTTCATCACATGAAGAACTAGCATCATCATTATCTAGTTGAGATTCCGATTGTACCTCAACGGAGTTATTCCCTTGGACCATTAAGCATTGTGACTCGGATTCTCCTCTAGACTCCTCCGGTTGGATAGGCCATTGAAGCTTGGAGGTAGTTGTGGTTGTCAACATGTTCCACACTGTAAATGCGGAATCAAGGTTAGAAACAAGCATTAGATGTTCTTTTGAAAGCGTGCTTCTAATAGCCTCAAGGGCTAATACATTGGCCTCTATATGCTTGCTATCACTAATGTAGGATTCCTTGGTAATGGCAAGGTGAACCTTATATCCTAGGGCTTGTAAATAGATGGACATCCTAGTCTTTCAAACAACAATGTTGGAAGAATCAAACATAGGTGGGGTCATGAATGAAAGTAACCTAGAGGGGGGGTGAATAGGTGAAAGTGCTAATCTAGTGAACTTAATGCAAACTAAGTGAGCTAAATGCGGAAGCTAAAACAATCTTACAAGAACACTTAGTACAATCCAACAAGTGTTGCCGAATTCCCCTTGCGAGGCTCTGGACAAGCACCTCTTGATTCCCCTTGAATGGGTTGAGGTTGCTATATGAAGCTCTTGTTGGATGAGTATAAGTGTTGCACACACACAAGCAATCCAAGCATATACAATATATAACAATATGAATAATATGCAAGGTGCAAATGCAAGCAAGTATGAATATGCTCAATCCCACGCAAAAATATATGATGCAATGAATGAATGATGCTTGCACAAATATAAGAGAGTAGAGTTGAGAGTAATTGGATCAATCGCAAACACACAATTTGTTTCGAGGTTCGAGCCCCTAGCTCTACTTCCCCGCCTACACCACCGTGTAGGATTTCTAATCCACTATAGGAGCCCCTAACTCCTCTCTCAACTTACAATGCCACCGAGGCAATACAACACACAATCCACCTCTACTGAAGAGGGATACGGCCCGTAGCCAACCACAACAAATGCCTCTCCTTAAGAGGCTCACAAACCAATCACCCGATCACCTCTACCGAAGAGGGATTCACAAATAAAAGGGTGTTTACAACAAGTGGTTCCAAAACCACAAACTCTCTTTTCTTTCTCTTTTCTTTCTTTTCCACAAAAACAAAGATCCTAATAGTTTAGGATAGAAGATAGCTCAAGTGTGGAACTAGGTGTTTTGGAAAACAAGCAACAAAGAAAAACACTTGGGAAATTTCTTGTAAAAGATAGAGAATGAATGCCAATACAAAAATCCCAAATTCCAATTTCTTTGATTTTTCCAAAACCCAAATCAATAAAGATGAGAAGTTAAAAGCACTAAAAACTCTTTTTAAAACTCTTTTAAACTCTGCTGAAAACCAGAAATTTTTCTCTTAAAAACCTTAGCCAAAATCCCAAATGAATAGGGTATATATAGGCCAAACCAGAAAACTAGCCGTTAGGCTGATGTGGCAATTCTGACAGCCACCGGTCGACCGGCCCGGTCGACCGGCAACGGTCGAAAATATGACCGTTGGGGCTTCGGTCGACTGCCAGTCGACCGACCAACAAGGAGGAAACACAGTTTCCTTCTATCGGTCGACCGACCCAGTCGACCGAAAAGATACAGAGAGCAGACTCTCTATATCGGTCGACTGGGTCCGTGACCCGGTCGACCGACGGACATGCACAGCCTGTGCATATCCGGACACAGCAGCCGGTCGACTGTCCCGGTCGACCGGTCTGCCTGAAATACAGTTTTTCTGGGCAGATTTTTGAGATAGAAAATTTGTAAAAAATCTTTTAAACACTTCTAAAAAATCCACAAAAATATGTTTTATCATTTTACTTGAAAACTAAACTTGTGATAAAAATTTCAAGACATATATTAATCATATCAATTCATTTTGTGTCTTGCCAATTTTATCATAAATAAAACTTGTATTTTTATCAAACTAGATTTTTTTCAAAACATGAATAGGAATGTCAAATAAGTTTGTCTATAAGTTAAGCATGTATGTATAACTAGAAAACATCTACTATACATATAAATCATGAAAACTTGTTTTGATCCAACTATTCATAAAATCACACATTAAAACATAAAACGTGTGTGTTTGTGCACTTGAGCATATCAACTAAACTAAGCTTTACAAATGGATCTAAAACACACTAAACTAAACTAGGATACCTAAGTCTTCTCTTGATGATCTCCATCTTCAAGTAGACTTGCTCCCAAACGCGATCCACCGAGTGCAAAGGTAAGATCTTTAAGCTTTGGCACCGGAATCACCATGATAAGCTTCCAAACACCTTGTTGAAGCTAATCACCAACACTAATATCCTGCTAATGATCTGAAACTTAGAAACACAAGAATATTAGTAAATATAACTACATGAGTTGATCATCATCAAAACTAGAGTGGAAGGCCATTGGGCCAACAATCTCCCCTTTTTGATGATGACAAAACTCATGGAGTTATATATGCATGGATTAAAGTTAAGCTTCAAAGAAGATCCCCCTTAACTCATGCATAAATAAAATAAAAAATATTAAACAATATAAACATGTTATAGCTCTAGATACCAATGAAGTAAGACAAACTCTAAGCTCTAGATACCATAACATAAACACACATTCTTAATAAAACTTATTAAACAAATACATGCATATAAAAGCCAAAAGCCAAATTCTTCTCCCCCTTTTTGTCAATCATCAATAAAGGGGTAAAATTATAAAAACAAATTATTCTCCCCCTTTTTGTTCTAAATCAAGAACCAATAAAGGGTTTAACATCAAAACATTGATATCAATTAAAAATATGTCAATGAAGTGCATCTAGATACCAATAGAAATTCAACATGGATCAATAAATCGTATGTGAGATAGACATTCATGAAGAGGAAGACGTTAAGTTAGCTTCCCTACATATATGAATTACATGAAGAAAGGAAGACACGCCCTAATTCACATAACACAAAATACGTAATGCATAAAAAGAGATGTGAAGCTCTCCTTACACACGTGTATCTCATAAAGAAGAGTTGTCAAGCTCCTCAATATAGGATACACTCAACATGAATCTATACACATATAGGCAATGTAAGTCAAAACTATTGAAACTTTCATAAAACAAAATTTGAAATACCAATTAAAAATACTCAACATAAACATCTTGACATCATTAAGAGAAATATGTTCTTTTAAACACATGATACCAATTGAAAACTTTTGAGATCAATAATGTTAAAATATAGTTTCAATTTTAACATAAAGCAAGGGAGTGAGAGTCAAATCCCAATTGAAAAGACAACATCAAATTTTCTCCCCCTTTATGAAATACCAACTAAAATAATGCATAGTCTTGATACCAATTTAAGTAATCAATTTAAACACAATTGAAACTCAAGCACTAGCATAAACAAAAATATATGTATGAAAATAGATACCAATTGACATTGATATTCTTGAAAGAGTAAGCATACATATACAAAACTTATATGAGTATACAAGAAGATCAAAATTGACACCAATTGAAAGAGTTCAATGATACCAATTGAAATAACAAGCATGGTATATCTCATATTACAAAGAAGAATTCGAACTAGTTAAAAATGGAAAGTTTTGTAAACTAGTACGAAATCCTTCAAGCAAGGAATAAAACAAGATTATTTTTCATAGAAATGAAAATCACATAATAATTATTACTCTAATCAATTAAGCACAACTCATGAGAAACAAAACATGAGTAATAGATATGAGTGTACAAATAAAATGTGAAGATCATAATCATGAAAAATATTTCATTAAACTCAATTATTCCTTTAAACATCAAAATTAGAAAATCATAAAACTAACTAGTTTAATCTTCAATGGCATATGTATGTCTGATGCAAACTAAAATATACATACATATCCAAAACTCAACGAGTCCACTAAAGTATATGCATGAAGGCACGTGGCTCAAAAAGAATGTATATGTATAAGATTAGTTTGAACTAGAAAGACATATACATGAGGTTAAACTTATAATACATGAAACATGAAAAACTAAATTTTCATCCAAAATCAATTTCATTTAGGTATATGTATGAATTGTCACTACACTAAGTATACATACATATCCCTAAACACAATTGAGTCCATAAATAGATTTTGCATTGAAGGCAAATGACTCAAGAGGTATACATGTATATCTTAATGTTTTGGCAAAATAAACATATACATGAAATAAAAACTCTTATAAATCCAAAAATATGAATACAAGTCTAAAATGTATGGATCATCAAAACTAGACTATACTAGCACATCTAATGGGTACAAATATGCATTCAAGCTCAAACATATATAAAGATTAATTTGTTTCCCATTATATGTACAAGTATACAACTAGTCTTAATGAAAACTAACATCTAAACATGTAATCAAGTCATGAAGCATTAAAACAAACATGAATACCATATTTTAAATAAAACACATATAAGATTCATCAAAAATTATTTTATTTGAATTCTAAAATACATAAACATGCAAATGGACATAACAAGTGCAAATGAACGAATCATCAAAACTTAGCTCATACGTGTGCATATAGTGAATACAAGTGAGCATGAAGAACAAGCATATAAGAAACAATTGTAGTTCACTATTTGCACAAGTATAATGCAAGTTTTGATAAAATCTACATTTAAACATGTTATCACCACATGAAACATTTAAAACAATCATAAAAGAACATCATGATAAAACTAAAACATGATTACTATGTAAATTCACATGTATTAGATTCATGATGTACATTATAGCTAAACAAACGGTGAGAACACTAAATATGAATTCAAGTGAGCATATGTGTCTCAAATACTATACATGTATGTCATGGATCTAATAATCATGGAATTTACACACTAATCCAAAGACATCAAAAATATGCTTAAACAAATGAGACATGCTATAAATAATGAATCATAAAAGCATGTAAACAAATAATATGAGAGTTAGAGATTTATACCAAAACCGATGAGGGCACTTCTCTAATTCTCCAAAATAAGGTGGTCCTCCACCAACTCTTCCCTTGAAAGTGATGCATCCATATGATTTCCTTTAAGTCCGGAACGCATCCACTCCAAGGTGTCAACACTCTCACGTCATGTGAGACCCCACACCTACATCAAAAAATGGAGGGGTGGTCTTTGGTACCCATACTCTTTTGGGTCCATGGGGGTTAGTCCCTTCTCTAACCCAAACAAATTTCTTTGCTAAATTATCAACATGTAATCTATCAAAGCAAAATTTAGCAAGGTGGCCCTTACGTCCACAATGTGTACAAGTGTACACATGAGCAAACATGTGAGAAGTGTGTCCGTGAGGAGCATGTGTATGCCGTGGAGGGTGTGCATGCATAAAAGTTGGAACTTGTTTCATACGAACCAAGGTTTCCAAGCGAGTGTGGTTCATGGCACATTGGCTCATAGTGGAGCCCAAACAATCAACCTTCTTCTTAAGCATGGATATATCATTGTTAATCAAAGAAGAAGTGTGGCATGCAATAGGTGTTCTAGGTGAAACTACCCTAGCATGGCAAACATGTGCATCCATATTATTTTTCAAAACAATATTTTTCTTTAAACAAATTCTAATTCTTTTGAAATAAATTCAATTTCATTTTTCAAAGAATGGTTACCTTTTAAAACAAAATCAAGTTTTGAAGTTAAAGAATCATTTTTCTTCAAAACATCTTCACAATCATTTTTATTTTTCAAAATTTTATTTTCATTTAAAGCAAGATTAAGTTGAGATTTTAATGAGTCCCTTTCATTAGCAATCTCATCCTTCTCTTGCAAAACAACATCAAGTCTAGCAATTAAATTTTTATTTTCATTATTAATGCCTAGACTCTTCTTTTTCAACAAGTTATATTTTTCTATTAGTTTTTCACAAACAATAGATAGTTCTTCATTAAAGCATGGGGATCAACAAAATCATTTGAAGAACTAGCACAATCATTACTATCTAGTTGAGTTTCCGATTGTACCTCAAGGGAGTCATTCCCTTGGACCATGAAGCATTGGGAATCGGATTCTCCACTAGATTCCTCCTTTTGGATTTGTTCTTGAAGCCCGGAGGTAGCGGTTGTGGTTGTCAATAAATTCCACACTACAAAAGCGGAATCAATATTAGAAACATGTAAAAGATAATCTTTAGGCAATGTGTTTCTAATAGCCTCTAGGGCTTGTGCATTGGCCCTTATATGAATGAGGTTACCAAGATAGCATTTCTTGGTAGCCGCAAGATAAACATGTAAACCTAGGGTTTGTAGGTAAATGGACATCCTAGTCTTCCAAACAAGAATGTTGGAAGCATCATACATAGGTGGGGTCATGAAGTCCATGATAAACTAAATGTATGCAAACAAGTATTATGCAAACAAGAGATTAGCAAGCAAATGGATCACTCCTAGGATGTTAAGCCTAATATCAGGAGCACTAGCTCTGATACAATTGAAAGTACACCTAGAGGGGGGTGAATAGGTGAAAGTGCTAATCTAGTGAACTTAATGCAAACTAAGTGAGCTAAATGCGGAAGCTAAAACAATCTTACAAGAACACTTAGTACAATCCAACAAGTGTTGCCGAATTCCCCTTGCGAGGCTCTGGACAAGCACCTCTTGATTCCCCTTGAATGGGTTGAGGTTGCTATATGAAGCTCTTGTTGGATGAGTATAAGTGTTGCACACACACAAGCAATCCAAGCATATACAATATATAACAATATGAATAATATGCAAGGTGCAAATGCAAGCAAGTATGAATATGCTCAATCCCACGCAAAAATATATGATGCAATGAATGAATGATGCTTGCACAAATATAAGAGAGTAGAGTTGAGAGTAATTGGATCAATCGCAAACACACAAATTTGTTTCGAGGTTCGAGCCCCTAGCTCTACTTCCCCGCCTACACCACCGTGTAGGATTTCTAATCCACTATAGGAGCCCCTAACTCCTCTCTCAACTTACAATGCCACCGAGGCAATACAACACACAATCCACCTCTACCGAAGAGGGATACGGCCCGTAGCCAACCACAACAAATGCCTCTCCTTAAGAGGCTCACAAACCAATCACCCGATCACCTCTACCGAAGAGGGATTCACAAATAAAAGGGTGTTTACAACAAGTGGTTCCAAAACCACAAACTCTCTTTTCTTTCTCTTTTCTTTCTTTTCCACAAAAACAAAGATCCTAATAGTTTAGGATAGAAGATAGCTCAAGTGTGGAAACTAGGTGTTTTGGAAAACAAGCAACAAAGAAAAACACTTGGGAAATTTCTTGTAAAAGATAGAGAATGAATGCCAATACAAAAATCCCAAATTCCAATTTCTTTGATTTTTCCAAACCCAAATCAATAAAGATGAGAAGTTAAAAGCACTAAAAACTCTTTTTAAAACTCTTTTAAACTCTGCTGAAAACCAGAAATTTTTCTCTTAAAAACCTAGCCAAAATCCCAAATGAATAGGGTATATATAGGCCAAACCAGAAAACTAGCCGTTAGGCTGATGTGGCAATTCTGACAGCCACCGGTCGACCGGCCCGGTCGACCGGCAACGGTCGAAAATATGACCGTTGGGGCTTCGGTCGACTGCCAGTCGACCGACCAACAAGGAGGAAACACAGTTTCCTTCTATCGGTCGACCGACCCAGTCGACCGAAAAGATACAGAGAGCAGACTCTCTATATCGGTCGACTGGGTCCGTGACCCGGTCGACCGACGGACATGCACAGCCTGTGCATATCCGGACACAGCAGCCGGTCGACTGTCCCGGTCGACCGGTCTGCCTGAAATACAGTTTTTCTGGGCAGATTTTTGAGATAGAAAATTTGTAAAAAATCTTTTAACACTTCTAAAAAATCCACAAAAATATGTTTTATCATTTTACTTGAAAACTAAACTTGTGATAAAAATTCAAGACATATATTAATCATATCAATTCATTTTTGTGTCTTGCCAATTTATCATAAATAAAACTTGTATTTTTATCAAACTAGATTTTTTCAAAACATGAATAGGAATGTCAAAATAAGTTTGTCTATAAGTTAAGCATGTATGTATAACTAGAAAACATCTACTATACATATAAATCATGAAAACTTGTTTTGATCCAACTATTCATAAAATCACACATTAAAACATAAAACGTGTGGTTTGTGCACTTGAGCATATCAACTAAACTAAGCTTTACAAATGGATCTAAAACACACTAAACTAAACTAGGATACCTAAGTCTTCTCTTGATGATCTCCATCTTCAAGTAGACTTGCTCCCAAACGCGATCCACCGAGTGCAAAGGTAAGATCTTTAAGCTTTGGCACCGGAATCACCATGATAAGCTTCCAAACACCTTGTTGAAGCTAATCACCAACACTAATATCTGCTAATGATCTGAAACTTAGAAACACAAGAATATTAGTAAATATAACTACATGAGTGATCATCATCAAAACTAGAGTGGAAGGCCATTGGGCCAACAATGAAGTCCATGGGTATAAACTATATGTGTGCAAATAAGCAAAAATACAAATGATAGATTAGCAAACAAGGATCTCACTCCTAGGATGTAAGCCTAAGCATCAGGAGCGTAGGCTCTGATACCAATTGAAACTACCTAGAGGGGGGTGAATAGGTGATAAAGCTAATCTAGAAACTAAATGCGGAAGTTAAAACAAATTTGCAACACACTTAATACAACCAACGAGTGTAGCCGAATTCCCCATGAAGGGCTCTGGACTAACTCCTCTTGATTCCCCTAGATAAGGGTTGAGGTGCTATATGAAGCTCTCGTGGTTAAGTATAAGTGAGGCACACACAAATAAGTCAAGCATATAAGGATGAGCTACATGAAATAATGCAAGGCACAAATGCAAGCAAATATGATATGTATGTGTATGAATGATGCACAAACACAAATAAAGAGAGAGAGAGTTGAGAGTCAATGGATCAAACGTAAATACAAAGATATGTTTCGAGGTTCGAGCCCCTAGCTCTACGTCCCCGCCTTCACCGAGAAGGATTTCTAATCCACTAAGGAGTACCGAACTCCTCTCTCAATCTTATAATACCACCGAGGCAATAAATCACAATCCACCTCTACCGAAGAGGGATAAGGCCCGTAGCTAACAACCAAACTCAATCACCTCTACCGAAGAGGGAGCAAACATCACTCCGATCAACCTCTACCAAAGAGGGATACAACAAATACAAGGAGGGTTTACAACTTGGAGGCTCAAACAACCTCAAACACTTCTCTTTTCCCACAAATAAAATGATCCTATAGAATAGGATAGATGATGGCTCAAGTGTGGAAAAAACTAGAGTTTGGAAAACAAAAACTCAAAGAAAAATACTTGAGAAAAACTCTTTGAAGATGATAGAATTGAAGAACAAAACCAATCTCCCAAATTTCTATTTTCTTTGATTTTCTCAAACCCTAAAACACAAAACCAAATTGGAAGTTTAAAGCCCAAAAACACTTTTGAAAACTTGTTTTAAATACTAGAGAAACTCTGGAATTTTCTTGTCAAAAATCTTGTAAAAATCCCCAAAGAGATGGGGTATTTATAGCCCCAAAAGAAATTAGCCGTTAGGCTAATCTGTCAGCCTGACAGGCTTGCGGTCGACCGGCCGGTCGACCGCCAACGGTCATAAATATGACCGTTGGGGTAACCCAGTCGACCGCCGGTCGACCGCCCAGATACAGAGAGCAAAGCTCTCTGGTCCGGTCGACCGCCCGATCGACCGGCCCACTGTGTCTGCCAGACGTACACAAGGCTGTGCACGTCAGTCGACCGCACGGTCGACCGACCTGGCCTGTCAGCCACAGTCTGGGTCAGAAACTAGGTAAAAACAGTTTTAAAAATTCTTTTATCTCTTCTAAAAATCCCCAAAAATAGTTTTAACATTTTGCATTGATATATAAACATGTGATAAAAATTTCAACTCAAATATCAAGCAATTTGAACTATTTTTGTGTCTTATCATTTTATCAAAAAACAAAAACTGTATTTTTCCAAACTTTGATTTTTCAATAGGAAATCTGATTTTTCCTAAAACTCATTTAAATACAAAAACATGACTTTAACACTTTAAAGCATGTTGCATATGGACATAGGTCCAATATACATGAAACATATACATATCATAATTTTTGTCTTTAATTCTAAAAATATGTTTTGTTAAAAATACCAAAACATAAAACTACATGAATAGGTATGTCAAACTAAGTTTTTATAAGTCATGTAAGCATGTATGTATATAGAGCACATCTAATATAAATAAAAACAAAATAAACTTGTTTTGATCAATCATTCATGAAAACCAATTCCAAAATATAAAACTTGTGTGTGTTGTGCACTTGAGCATATCAACTATTCTTATCTTTATACATGGATCTAAAACACACTAAACTATACTATGGATACCTAAGTCTTCTTGACGATCTTCCATCTTCAAGTCGACCCGATCCAAAACGTGATCCACGAGCGAGACTCCGACGAGTGCAAGGTATGATCTTGATGCTCGGGCTCTGGAATCACCATGTGAAGGCTTCAAAACTCATCTTGTTGAAGCAATCACTAACTAATATCTTGCTAAATGATCTGAAACTAAAATCACAAGATTATTAGTAAACATAACTACATGAGTTAATCATCATCAAAACTAGAGTGGAGGGCCTCTGGGCCAACAGTTAGTAGTTAGATTGTCATGAAAACAAAAATTAGCTAAGCATCATGTAGAAGATGGAGAAGATTACAATGGAGAAGAAAGGAGACACCTTTACATTGATTGTCACTATCTATTACATCAATCTCTCTATTTCTCTCTCTGAATCTCTCAGCCCTAATACATGATCTAAAAATGAAATAACAATATAAAAATACAAAAGAAATGAAAAGAAAGGAAGAATACCTACAGTAAAAGAGAGAAAACCTAGCCTATTTCTCCATCTTCTTGAGTTCAGCCAAACCCTGCAGTATTTATAGGCGAATGGAGGTTTCAGAGGGCGAAACGATGCCACACGTCGAAAATCGACACGTGGGCCAACCATAGGGCCGCGGAAACGCAGCCATAGATGCGTTTTCATGGCAATACCAGGGATTTAGGTCCCTAAATTATGTACGTGGTTCGTTTCGCTTCAGGACCTTCCAGATGTGCTCAGATTCATGTATATTCGGCTGGATATTCGTCTGACGTGCGCAAGGGTCTAGGTTCAATATATCTTCTATAAGATCCCTTACTTGGCCTCCAAGAAATGCAAATTTAATTACCCGAAAATGGGTATAATTAAGCTCTAATTACCCTTTTACCCCTAGACTCTTGATTTATCTACATAGAAGACCAAAACATAATTAGAAATGTTATATTATTCATAAATTAGTAGAAAAAAGCAATATAATAATGTAGAACTATAGAACTAATCTCTAAACTATCAAATAAAAGTGGAAGCAAAAAAATAATACAGAAATGGTTATCCATCACCATAAGCCATCAATGACACTTGCAAAAGTAAGGCAGGTTTGAGACTCTAGGATTCACTTAGATTTACAATCAATCAAGGAAGGCGAGAAATGTAAAAATAAGAAAAAGATGAAAAACAAACTTTTGACTAAATAGAAAAACAATGAAAGAAGTTTACATTGTTGTCACTCTCAATATAATTTTTTTCCTTCTCCCATGATTCTCTTCTCTAACCTAAGCTATAAAGAAAATGGAAAATTACATAAAAAGAAAAGAAAAATCTAAGTTAAAACTAGAAATAAAAACTAGCCTAAACTCTCTGCTCAGTGGTGCCCTTCTTACTTTAAAAATGGCAGTATTTATAGGAGAATATAGATAAGGTGAGCGTACAAAGATTGGGGGAGCAAATGCTCCCTCAGATTCCCTTAGACTACCGCAGATCAGCAGCCTTAATCTGGCCCTTAGGCCAGATCCAATGGTGCGGGGTCTTCATTCATCCTGATGTCTCCTTTTATCTTCTTCGTTTCTCGTTTGAGCTCTAAATTTTATGATATCCTCATTAATCCTCAGCTAACCAAATGAATCTTAAAATTCATTTTTAACTAATTTTTATTGGTATTATCTTCTCTGATATACTCTGTCTTCAGATAGAATTACTTCTAAACATCTGGATTTGAGTAGATCTTTGTTGTTTTACTTGAGCTTTTAAATCTCTGAATTTAATTGGATAAATCGGTCCATTTCTCCTTTTTGTTCATTAATTGCCCTGCATATAGACATGAAAATGAATTAAATAGCAGAGTCTAATTACAAAAATAAATGAAAAAATAATACATGTGACACTAAATATGCAATGCATGTGTACAATCATCAACATGGTCAACAGTGATCATAGTATGCGGGATACCGTGGTTCGGATGACCAATTCATGGGATGCCGAATCTGAAGATCAGCATGGGGTAGTCCCAGTTGCCTGAAACTTGGACTCTGGCTCTCATGAGGGGGCTTTGGCTACCGCTGATATTGAGGCAAAGCTGAGGAGGTTGACGACCGTTAACTATAACAACTGAAACTGGAGTTGGCTGCTAGACCTAAGCAGGCCTCCTGAACCCCTGGTCATCCTGAAGGTGTCAATTTCGGGTAAGATCCAACCTGCTTCTGAGCTTGAGAAACCTACTGGGGAGGGAATCCTCCCGACCATCGACCTAGGGAAGTCGAGGGTGGACGGATGGTTCCCACTAAAGGAAGGGGGTTTACGCCCAATCTTCGCGTGTCTCTCGCCTCGAGGTAGATACTGTCATTCTTTAATTTCTGTCAGTAGGGACTATTTCTCAATGCTAGCTTTTCTCCTGCAAAAGGAGCATCAGCTCCTGTTTGATGAGTCTGACGATAAGGAAATGACAAGCTCAAAGCTATGATCTCTCCTCTGTCCACCACTGTGGAGCGGTTCTCTGAGGCTGAGGAGCTCAAGTTGGATCCTCGAACCATGTAGATGGTGTTCGCGAGGCTTCATTCGTCATGAAACCACTGTAGAGGTTACAGATACAGCCTCAAAGATTCTTGTGGGGCGTCCTACCACTAAGTTGATCCCCGAGAGTGAGACCAAGACAACAGAGCCCCCAACTGTGGACGACGCTAGGCTTTTATCTCTGTATAGTCTTGAAAAAGTGGAAACTGCTGAGTATCCTCAGGTGATCGAGGTAGAACCAGCGCTGAAAAATGTGTATTTATGAAATCAATGAAACTGTATATGTGCTAATGTTCCCTCGATACTTCCGTTATAGCATTGGCTCAACGGGTCGAATCCACGGGACAGGAGGCGATAGAAGCATTAACAGTTTATATTCACGTCGGTTGTTAACAAGTCTTCTTTGTTAAAAGAATGAGAAAATAAAGAAAGAAAAGAAATCCAGAAGTGATAGGTGAGGAGATGTGACAAAAGCGGTGATGTGAAATAAAAGGAAGTGGTTTGGAAAATAAAATAGAAAAAAAATGAAACAAAGATGAACTATGAAGTTGGTGAAAACAATGAAGAAAATGATAAAGGAGTTTGAAATTGATTTTTAAAACACAGTAAAAGAAAACTCATGGCTGCTAACTACTAATTGCTCCACTAATCATGCTAACCTCTTAGTGATAGTTACCTCACATGGATCCTTGGCCATCACTAATCCTTGGCTTTAAGAGGCGATACAGAGCATGGCCTATAAGATTGTTCTTCTACATTCAAATAATACATCCATACCATATAACAAGTTACAAGTTACTATTAAATCATCAAAACCGGTTAGAGGTGAGCATGAAATAAAGAAGACATTGCAAGTTAGCAAGTTAGCGGGTTAGGTATTAGAAATGTTAGAATGTTTGAATCCATCATCATGAGCCATCAATGGCTCTTGCAAGAGCAAGGCCTTATAGAGGCTATTAAATTCATGTAGATTATCAAGTAAGTGGTTAGATGGTTAGTATTTAGTATAGATTTTCATGAGAAGAAGAAATTATCTAAGCATCATGTAAAAGATGGAGAAGATTACAATGGATGAGAAAGGAGACACCTTTATATAGATTGTCACCATCTATTACATCAATCCTCTCTCTCTCAGAATCTCTCTGCCCTAATACACGACCTAAAAAGAAAGAAAATACAAAATAAAAGAAGAAGAACACCTACACTACCCTACACTAAAAGATAGAAAACCTAGGCTAAATCCCAATCTGCTTCCGTTCTGTGCCTCTGCAGGGCTTTATATAGGCAAGCGAAGCTTCTAGAAGACAGAACGAGGCCACGCGTCGAAGATCGACGCGTGAGTAGCAAAACCAGGGACATAGGTTCATGGTTTTTGGTGAGTGAATCCCGTCACTTCTAGGACCTTCTTGGTATATTCAATTTCAGGTATATTCGTCCGGATCTTCATCTAACCTGCGCAAAGGTTTAGGTTCAATGCATCTTCTAGAAGTTCCCTTGTTTGGCCTCCAAGCAATACGGATTTAATTACCCAAAAATGGTTTAATTAAGCTTTTATTATCCATTTGCCCTCTTGTATTGATTATCTGCAAGAGAGACCAAAAACACGGTTTAGACTGACATTTTATTCATAAATCAGTAGGAAAATGCGATATAATAATACATAACTATAGACTAATCACACCCCCACACTTATCTTTTGCTCGTCCCGAGCAAAACAAGAAAAGAAAAATTATACTACAAATATTATTACACCACTTTCGCAGGTGACGTGATTGCACTGAGCGTGTGCAACAAGCCGTTAAACCTCTAGGTTTCTCCTAGAGGAGGAGTTTGTCTCCTAAGAGTTTTTAGCGGATCACCCACAAAATCCATAAGAAAGAAGACAAATGTTAGTATTTTGAAAAACATTTTTAAAGAGAGACAAGTTTTTGAAATATTTTTGTAAAAATATAAGCGATCAAAGATCATAAGTCCACCAAAAATTCTTCTCCCTTAAACTTAGTCTATATGCAAGATCTTGTCTTAAATTAAGGTAAGAATTCAAAGTTGGATTAAATATTTTATTCTTCATAAAACCTAAATAATATGCACTTTGTGATAATGAAAATTCTGGGATTTCAACTCTAACCATCAAGCTATTTATTTATATATTTTTTTTCTTTTTTTTCTTTTTTCGTCCCCTAGTTTTCTTAGGCTTTCTAGTTCACCGGGGTAGTGAGCCTGTAACTGATGACTCCAGACCGGATGGTTCTTAGGGCACCAGATGAGAAAATATCCCTCGGTTTAAGGACTCGAGCAAATAAGGTCACAAAACTAAGAGGATTATTTGTTTCTTTTGACCACCATTAGGCGTGAATAATCATGTTTCTTGAGGTATAAATTGTCCAGCTTAATAAGTAGTTTTTTATTTATTTTTTACTTTTTGACATTTTTGGTCTTTGTTTCTATCCAAAAATTGTGTGTGTGAAGTGCATACTATCTAAGGCAAAAAATTCAAAATAAAATTATCTCTCTAATTATCTTACTTAGCCTATAATCTTAATAAGATCCATTATTTCGACTAGGCTTAAGATGTCATAATTTAAGGCTTTCTTAATTTCTAAGATCATCTTAATTTTCTTAAAATAGTTCAAAACTTTCTCTCTTAGTTCAAGAAGTTATTTTTTAATAAGAAAGGGAAAAATCCTATACAAAGAAAAATTCTAAGAATATCCTAAAAGAAGTGTAAAAGAAAGAAAATCTAAAAACTCTATGTTAGTAAACCCTCCCCCACACTTATCTCATGCATTATCCTCAATGCATCGTGATGTATGTATGCATGAAACAAATAGAGAGGGAAGGAGAAATCACCTCATGGTAGTGGTCCTGTGGTGGTCTAATTGGTCCACGAAATGCAGCCCAATTCAATTTGTGTGGAGTCTGGAGGAACCCACCAGAGACCTCTATAATACAACCTACTAAAATGATGTATATATTTATGATTTATTATGAATTTTACCCCATCTAATTTCTAAATTTTCAAAATAACTTTAGAGTCAATTTTATCAACACCCTTGTTCCAAAATGGAGTGTGAAAAGATGGAATGATTGATTTGAACTCAGGAAGTGCATGAACTAATACTGACTCAGAAATTTGACTTAAGTCAAGTAAAGGTTCAGGAGTCAAAATTGGTTCACGAATCGGGTCCAAATCAAAAAGTTGAAACTCAAATCCACATTCATTTCCGCACAACGGAATGTGACTTTTTAAGATTGGTGATTCAAGTTCAAGAATGACAGGTATGTGAAACAAAACTGACTCTAAAATGTTGCTCAATTTAGGTAACAAAACTGGAGTCAATATTAATTCAGGAATTTAAACTGGATCACAAATTTGAGGATCAAAGTCACATTCTTGTCTAAGTCCAATTTCATAAAAATGAAAACTTGCCAATTTGTCAATGGGACTTTCATAAGTATGAAATTGGTCAAGTTCAATTTGTTGATCATAAAAGATTGGTGATTCAGTTTCACGATGGATAGACACAGGATTCAATACTGAGTCGGAAAAAGGCCTGAAATCAGGTAAAAATACCTCAATCAATATTAAATCAGGAAGTGAAATTGAATTATCATGTTGAGATTCAGGATCATATTCATGCTCAAGTTCAATCTCAGAAAAAAGATAACTTGCCAAAATGTCAATGGGATTTTCAATATTTGAAGTTTGGTCATGTTCAGATGGCAGTGCTGAAATTGAATCTTGGTTTTCAAACAACGTGATTCCTGGACTAGATTGATAGAGTTAGGGATATCTGGATTGGTCAAGGGTTGATAAGAGTGAGTTTCTTTATTCCTATGAATGTTGAGCAATGACTCAGTTATGCTTCTAACCTATCAATAGACTAGGTAAAAGATTTTTAAAATTGTTGTGAGGTCTCATGCAAGATTTCTATACTCTTTTCTAGTTCAGATTTTTTTTCAAATGGTTGTTCTAGAAAGGGAGTGTAGGAATCTTGGTTTTCAAAAATTGTGAAGATTTTGAGTCCAACAGTTTTGAGATTGTGGCTCAGACTTATGCAAGAATTCCTTACTCGTTTCTAGGGCAGATGATTGTTCATTATGAGGAGGTGGCACTGAGTAAGGCTCTTAAAAATATTGTGAAATTGGAGAGGCCGTCATTTTCTGAAATTATCGCTCGGCCTCTTACAGGTTGGCATCTATACTCTTTTCTAACTCAGATTTCTTCAATTGGTGGTTCTAGAAAAGGAGTATAGCAAACAAAATTAGGAAATGAATATTGTGGATATTGTGAAGATTGTAGATAAGGTGGTTGAAAATTTGACTCGGGGAGGTAAATCCCATTGACTCTGTGAAGAGTTAAAATTATTTTGAAAATTATAGTCATAAGATGGGAGTATGAGTTGTATTGATTCAGATAAGTCCAACCCGCTGTATTTGTTTGGTTCATATTGTAAAAAGTCAGGTTGAAATTATCTGAAAACAAATGGGGTCGGTGTAAAATATGGATTCATATTAGGATTGAAAGAATTGTTGTTGAATTCCATTTCACAAACAATCACAAAAAAAAGAAAAAGCAAGCAACAAACAAAAAAAAGAAAAAATCAAAACCAAGCCTAAACTAATGTTGACCTAGACCTAGACGACTCCTAACTGGTCGATTACCCAGGGGAGGTTGTTGTATGAATCGACCACAAGCTAATCTGCTAGGCAGGGACAAAATACGGTAGGAGGTATCTGTGCATAACGGGCCTTAATTATGCCAAAACCACGGTATCTTCGAGGCGTAACCTCTTAATCCCCAACCTTAAACACTGATTTCACAAGAGTAAGATTCAAAATAAGTTCCACCCTCGGTCAATCTCTTAATGAGTCTGAGATGTCCCTAGGGGCCAACGTCTAGCATGTTGACCCTCTAAAAAAGACAAGATTCCTAACTGGCCTGAACAATGTCTAACTTGTTGACATTTATAAAAGACAAGTGGCAGACAAGCTGACGACCAGTTCTTCGCTCATCTCAAAGGGACGAGCCAGTAACTTGGACTCTACTGATCCGGCGAAGCAGACAGTAAACCAAGGAAAGCTCGTAGGGGACACTAAGTTAGCTCAATACTTAGCCCCGCATGAGCCCACAAGATGAGTCTCGCATGAGAAGCTGAAATTGCTTAGCACCGCAGAGAGTCCCCTCGCGAACTTCGCTGCAAGAGGTGCTCAGTTAAATCCGCAGCAGCCGCGCAGAAGGCTAATGGGTAGCTTCGCCACAAAAGTATCCAGCTCCGCTGAAGAGCTTTCTTTTTAAACTTCGCCAGACACTTCCCCTAGCTCCGATGCGAGCTCGACGTAGTAGCCCTATTGCGGGTCTTTAATGGTCACCTTTGACAATCAAATCTCTAGATGAGATCAAATCTATTTAAGATCAAATCTAATCGAGATCAAATTTGGCAGCTGTTTACCATAATCTCTTGACTCTCCTAAAACAAGTAAGAAGATCAGGGGAGATCTTTCAGTTATTTGGAAAGAATCAAAGCGGATTAGGAGATCAACATTACCTGCTATTCCTAACTTCGCAAAAAGCTAATTCTAGCCTCGCGGCAAGGCTACTTTCTAAATTTAAACAGATTGACTCAATCTATTTTCAGACTTTCAAGGGATAATTGTACCCTGCTCTCCCTATAAATAGCCCACCAGAGTATACGAACACAGACACATAGAGAGAGAGAGGATGAAAAATAGAGGAAAGAGACGGCTAAACAGAGATCTATTCTCTTACTTCCAAGAATTTAGAGAACTACTTCTCTAATCAGGGTGCTAATACCCTAAAATCTTCCTCCCTCTCAAGGAATTTTCGAAACCAGGCGAGAAGGAATTCCCAAGCGGAGGTAGTTTGAGAAGTAACAAGAGGGTTCTACCAACCTTCTGTTCTCTAATTCTCCGAACCAGGTGAGAAGGGAATCCCATCAGACAGCAGCTCGATTGTCTGGTCGATCCATCGTCAAAGGATAAAGTGATCGTGCGCTGATCTGATTCCTACTGGCACACTTTCCAGAAATCTCAGAGGAGATCTACCTGTAATCTTCTTACTGCAAAGAATTACTTGTAATTTAACTCCTCGACACTTTTTTGTAAGTTTTCCACTTTGTAAAATCAATGGAAAACAAGATGGCGACTCTGCTGGGGAATGCATTCTCCACTGTCGAGAATCAAGTGTCGCAATACAATGAACAGACCTTCAGGTCTACTTCTGAATTCAAGGAAGCCGGTATGGCCAGAGCCCCTCTGGCTAAGTCTTCGAATCAAGTCTCTGCGGAGACAGATAAGGCTCCTTGCGAGCCTACCACGGTCCTTTGGCGCAACAAGGAAGCAGGCCTGCAATGCAAAGGTCAGAATCTTGAACCTGTTACCTTCAAAAACCTAGTCGTTCACTTCGACCAAGGAAAATTTGAAGAACTCCTCTCTAGGGGTGGTCCAATGCTCCATGCATGAAAGCATAGAAAGGTCTCAATGGCCAAGGTTTTGGATCAGAAATCGGAAGCAGAATCCTTCCAACTCCTCTCAGCCCGTGTGTTGCTAGCCAGGTTTCCTGCGAACGTAAGTCTCCTTTTCTAAAGCAAATGTGGAGGCCAAAGCAGACAACTCTGTATAAAGCTTCAGGCATAGCACACCACAGGTCCACTTCTTCTGCGAAGAAAAAGGCAAGATGCTTGCCTGCTTCGTTGGGACTATCAGCCGCGAAGCTACAATGGCGACCATACCTTCACCTAATTATGGAACAGTAACTCTTTGCGCCAGTTTGGCTACTGATGGTGCGGCAAGCACAGTACCTTAGTGTACGCGTGAAGTTCCCGAGGTTAGGACTAGAGCACCCAACGGTGCTAACCACCTTCGCAGTAAGGTAGCAGACAAAGCACCATAGTGTGCTCCCCTCCCCACTTCCTCAAGTACTAAGCTCGCCTTTTACAGCAGAGGTAAGGGATCGTCCCCAAGTGTTGACAACGGTGCTTATGCAGCTCTAGCACTCAAGGACGTTCCCAAAGTTCTTAGTCGCGAAGTTAGAGCTAAAGCAATATTTAGTGCTAACTACCTCTGCAGTGATGAAAAGAGCAGGACATCGTCCTTTCGCGATCCAACAGAGCCTCTGTGCTAAATTATTTAAGCCCGGCTGGGCTTGACTTGCGAGAATTCCTGATAAGCAAACGGAAGTGGGACCTTTTCGGACTTCTCCCTCCTATTGTCAACAAGTGGGATGTCAGTTGGAGACAGTCCGCTCAGTCCATTGCCGGCTAGGACTAGTTCCCCTACTCCAATCTGACAATCAGTTTTTGATCGGCTGTCGATGCAAGCTCCAGTAAAACATTGCAAAAGGTGCGTATCGCAAGATCTGCCCTCTACATCCGTAACACGATCGGAAGGGGATGAGAGCTGCATAGAAACGGACGAGCATCGCATGCCACTCCCTCCAGTCTCCAAATCCGGACTATAGTCCAGGCCTCGGCGAAGTCTTGGTACACATAGAAAGTGTCTTCTGAAACACCAGATCTAGGGTCGCAATACCCTACAGTTATGAACAACCATCTTCCTTAACTGTAATAGCCTCACCAGAACCAATGAAAGAGTTAGTACAATGGTCTAATGAGAAGGACGAAGACAGTGGGTATGCCTCTTCGGCAACAGTCAGCTCCGTGCGAACGGACAGAGTATTTATGAATATGGCTGATAACGGTAATGATGACCTTCGTCGACGGTTGGAAGATAGGAGCAAACTTCCAAGACCTATCAAGAAGATTTGGATAACATTCAACAGGTGCTCGCTCAACTCCTCAGTAACCGGAATAACAATGATATCAGGAGTAATCAAAATGAGGAAGAACATCATAGCAACGAGCAACCAAAGATTGAGAAGTCAAAGGAAAGCCCTTCTATGGACGCTGAAGTTCTTAAAGGTATCCAAGCTCAGATTGCATCCCTAACTCAGAGAGATAAACTAAAGAAAGTAGGGGCAGTCCGTCCTTACCCGCAGGAATGGGATTCAGTACCATATCCACCTAAGTTCAAGCCACCAATGCTATATACGTATGATGGAAAAAGCTCACCAAATCAGCACATCTACTACTTTCTCTTTTAGACTGGTAACGTTATAGACAATGATGCCATCATGGCCAGACTATTCATTGGCACCTTGAAGGGGGTAGTATTCGACTGGTTCCGAAGCCTTCCTCTGGGCTCTATCAATTCCTGGATCGACCTAGAAACTCAATTTCTTTCTCGTTTATACGAGGACGATACCGAGGTAACCATGAATAAACTTTTCTCTACCGTGCAGAAGAAGGGCGAATCTGTCCGTGACTACATCGAGCGGTTTAGAAACTTGTCTCTCATGTGCCTAGCAGGGATGCCATTACCATGCTCTTACAGACTTGCAGGAATAACTTCATAGACCAAGTAGAAATTCGCATGGGAGCTGTCAAAGCCCATACCTGAAAAGAACTGGTCGAGCAAGTAGAGATAGCTGAAAAGTCGGCTAAGAAGTTCGAGCCATCTACCCTTAAAGGTAAATGGGGTACGAATAATAAAGAACTCGGCGACATGGCGCAGCCTTCTCAAGCCAAAGGAAAAGAGACTACGTCCGTTGAATTGTCAGGGATGTTCAGTCGAAGGCTAAGAAGAGTGGCTTCAATAATCAGGAGTCTAAGTTTCCTCCGAAACAGTACTCTTTCAAAGACGAACAGGTCGTCACAATATTTCATCTACTCTACAAAGGGAATAAATTGAAGCTACCGGATGCTCGACGTCCTAATGAAGTGGGACGCACGAACGATCCCAACTATTGCCTCTTCCAGAGGATGGTCATCACCCTACTGATAAGTGCTTTGTCCTCAAGGACAGAATTCAAGCTTTAGTTGACGCCGGAGTCTGACTCTGAAATCAGAGCAAAAGAAAGTCACTACAAACATGGTGACCCTCGAGTTCGGCAAAACCCCAAAGGTCACAGATCCTGACGGGACCTATCCAATCCCCGCACCACGGCTGGAAGTAAAGCATCCTTCAGCTAAAACTCAAGAGAATAGGGGTCTTATTCCTTTGACACTGGAGACAGGGGAAATCATTGGATACACCCAGACCTTGTCCAAGACGAACAATGGGATTCAAAGAAGTCCAAGTCAAAGGACAAATATTGCAATGTTGTCTCCATCCTGCCAGATGATGGCAATCTCACAGCAGCTTCTCTCAGCGTTCTAAAGGGGAAAAGCACGCTTGCACGACGCAGACTGATGTACCTCAGCCGATAGGTACTCAATCCAGAAAATCATACTTAAAATAGTATGAGAAAGCTACTGACGAGACACAATAACAGACGACGTCAGTACGAATACCCACACCGGCTCCGCCCCCGATGACAGGAAAAGAGAAGCAGAAAGAAGACCGGTTCGACCATATCCTGAAGAAGCCTTAGACTAGGGCTTGACATGCCCTTTCGTTTTGACATATTGGCCTAGCTCGCCAATATCCCAGCTCGTACTACCATGCACGAGCTCCTTCATCTCTCGAAAGAGACAAGAGAGGCACTCATAGATGTGCTGGCTAATTCAGAATCATTCCTGATGTATATGCCAGAAGCCACTAAAGATGACGCTCAGTCTTCTTACCCCAAATGCCATCATGTGTAATCAAAGGTACCTGCTATTACCTTCACAGCGGAGGATATGCTTCTCAAGAATAACAAGAACGATCGACCTTTGTACTATACCGGATACATCGGGTCGACATGCATCGAAAGGGTACAGGTTGATCCGGAGTCTACACTCAGTATCATTCCTAAAAGGCTCCTCTACTTCCTCGGCATACCACTATATAGGTTGTCTGCAACCACTACAACAATCTACGGTTTTAATGCAGGAAATAGTCATCTGCTTAGGAAGATTCGACTCCGTTGCCGAATAGGGAGCCTGAAATCAGAGGGACGTGCTATGTCATTAATGCTGACACGTCATACAACTTGTTACTAGGACGACCGTGGATCCATGCCAACTGGATTGTCCCCTCCACCCTGCATCAGTGCTTCAAATATGTTAAAGATGATACAACAGTACGAACTGTCTTCGCCGAGAAGCAACCATTCAAAGGGGTGGAGAACTACTTTACTGACGCTCTCCTGTATCAAGAAATCGGTGAAACATCGAAAGAATCATTGTCAGACGATGATGATAGTGGTAATGAGGCGGACCAGAGTCTGAAGCAGACATGCTAGCCATTTTGATCAATGAGCTGATTGTAGCATGTCTTAATAATCCCAATGTAACACTCCTTCTGAAGATGAGGGCGAATGGGTAATTAATGACAATATTTTCTTTGATTATCCTGTGAGTGTTGGATTGTTTGAATCCATTACAAATAGCTCTCTACACATGCCCTTATATAAACCAAGTGCATCATGTAAACCCGTGGAATCTATAGAAGGAGCCATTTTAGCGGTTCCTCCATCCAAAGAAGTCAGTTACCAATAGTATTTGATAAAGCCCAACTACTAAGGTCTGCAGCCGCGAATTCAAGTTCAGACTCATACACCCATAATTTTTCCATTATGCACGATCAGCGCAGTATATGATGAGAAAGATGGGATGCAACTTGAAGCATAGGAAGGGCTTGAATTTTGAAAAAGGAAGACGTGATTTTCTGCATAATTTCGTGCCAAGAGGAAAACCTACAAATTACTATGACAACACACGCAGGGGTTGGGATACGTTACACCTACACCACCAACAACCTTTCAATCTGAAGATAACAAACCAATCCCATCACATTCTGCCTCTTCTTCCGAATAGGACTCGGACACCAGTGTGGGAACGGTGTTCAAAGAGCTCACTATTAATATGACTTCAGGCAGCCAATTGGAGCCAGCAAAAGCTATTGATGAGGAACTATGGGCTCAGCAATTGGATCTACAGTGGGAAAGGCGATTCGAACAATGCGAACCACCTACTGAAGACAGGTGATCCAGATTAACTTGGGTAGTCGAGATAACCCTAAACCCATCTTCATAAGTGAAAGCTTATCACTTATGAAAAAAGAAGAATTGATAGTACTCGTAATGGAGTATATAGATGTCTTTGCATGGAATTACGAAGACGTACCCAGACTTGATCAACAAGTAGCCATGCATCGTCTGAACATCAAACCTGACGCCAAGCCAGTCAAGCAGCAGCAACGCCAGTTTTGTCCGAACATTATGGAGGCTATTGAAGTCGAAGTTCATAAGCTCATTGCATGTGGCTTCATTCGGGAGGAGCAACATCCAGACTGGGTCACTAATATCGTTCCTGTTCTCAAGAAGAATGGGAAGATATGGATCTACATCACTACCGTGACCTCAATACAGCCTGTCCTAAAGACGAATTCCTACTACCCATCACCGATCTCATGATTGACAATACCTGGGATTCGAAAGAATGTCTTTCATGGACGGCTTTTCAGGGTACAATCAGATTAAGATGTATCCTGAGGACGAGAAGCATACTTCGTTCCGGACGCCATTGGGGGTATACTGCTACACCGTAATGCCCTTCGGATTAAAGAATGCGGGAGCAACTTATCAGCAGGCAATGAATATAATTTTTCGCGATCATCTCCGAAAAATGGTAGAATGTTATGTCGACAACATTGCTGTAAAAAGCTGCAATAAGAATGACCATCTTCGTGACTTGAGAACGATGTTCGACATAATGCGGGCTCATCAACTGAAGATAAATCCGACAAAATCCTTCATGGGGGTTCCAAGTGGCAAGTTTCTTGGATTTATTGTTACATCAAAAGGAATTCATCTTGACCCGGACAAAGTCAAAGCCATTCAAAGCATGCATTCCCCTACGAATCTCAAAGAACTTAGAGGCTTGCAAGGTAGACTGGCTTATATCAGAAGATTCATCGCAAATCTCTTAGGCCGTTGTCAACCGTTCACCTGACTCATGAAAAAGGGTGCTTCTTTTGTATGGGATCAAGCTTGTCAAGAAGCTTACAAAGATATCAAAAGATATCTTACAAAACCTCCAGTCTTAGTAGCTCCCAAATTAGGAAACCGTTTTTGCTTTATGTGAAAGCTATGGACCATTCTCTTGGTGCTCTGCTTGCTCAAAAAGACAACAATAGGCACAAAAAAGTCATTTATTATCTGAGTAGGACTCTAATAGGGGCGAAATCCCACTATAATCCTATTGAGAAGGAATGCTTAGCTCTTGTCTTTGCCGTTCAGAAGACACGACATTATTTAGTCGGCCAAACCATACATGTCATTTCCAGAGTGAACACTTTGCGTATTCTCATGATGAAACCAGGATCATTAAATTCAAGATTAGCTAAGTGGGCGCTTCTTTTGTCTCAGTACAACATGCTCTTTGTCCCTCAGAAGGCGGTTAAAGGCCAGGCACTTGCAGAGTTCTTGGCTGCTCATCCAGTCCCAAAAAGCTCAAAACTTCATGAAGATATTCCAGATGAAGTCTTTGAATCTAATACAACTTCAGAGGATAAAGTTTGGCAGATGTTCTTCGATGGATCATCGCGAATAGACCCTAAAGGCCGGATCATTGCTGGTGTGGGGGTTGTATTTATCTCTCTACAAAATCATGTCCTTCCTAGAGCATTTTCTCTGACGGAATTATGCTCCAACAATGTGGCAGAATACAAAGCTTTACTTATTGGCCTTCAGCTCGCCCACGAAATGGGGGCACGCTACCTTGAAGCTTATGATGATTCAAAACTGATTATCAATCAGGTTAAAGGCGAAAATGAGGTCCGTCACGAGGATTTGGTACCTTGTTATCACGCAGTCATCGAAATGGCTAATCTATTTGATGGCTTTTACATCGGGCACGTATCTCAATCTCAGAATACTAAGGCAGATGCTCTGCCTACATTAGCAACAACACTAGCCTTGCCAGTCGACACCGAGTATCACCTTACAGTGATGACTAGACACCTTGTCTGCTCTTAACATATATTGAGAGACAGAGAGGTCTATAATATCTCGACGGATCTTGAACCGAGAGATTGGTGATTTTCCTTCATCGACTATGCTCTGCATGGTTTGCTACCAGATGACCCTAAAGATGCGGCATCTATCAGACAAAGGTCTCTCCGTTTTTACTATGATCCAACTCTGAAGACACTTTACCGTCGTTCATACGACAGTATCCTCCTCCGTTGCCTTTCTAATTCAAAGGCACAGGAAGTACTCAAAGAAGCGCACGATGATATATGCGGAACTCATCAGCCAGGTCCAAAACTTAAGGACCGATTGCACAGGCTTGGATATTATTGGCCAACCATGATAGCCGACGCCATCCAATATGCACGGAGGTGTAAAAGCATGCCAAATCCATGCGGACTTCATACATCAGCCCTCAGAGTTGCTCCATCCAATTGTTGCTTCATGGCCATTTGAAGCATGGGGAATCCATGTCATAGGATCAATCAGCCCTTCTTTGACAAAAGGACACCGATTTATCCTAACGATAACCGATTACTTTTCAAAATGGGCAGAAGCTATACCACTGGTCGAGTTAAAACTTCTAACGTGGTTAATTTCATCAAACACCATGTCATCCATCGATTTAGTGTCCCTACGCAGATCATCCATGATAACGGTCCCCAATTCGTGAGTCAGGTGTTCTACCAGTTTTGCGATAAATACCGAATTCAGAACGTGGCTTTAACTGTCTACAATCCTGCCGCTAATGGCTTGGTGGAAGCATTCAACAAGACAATCATTAAGCTACTCAAAAAGTTTGTTTCCTCAAATAAACGAGACTGGAATGAGAAGCTTAGTGAATGTCTTTGCGCCTACCGAACCACCACTCGGACCTCCACAGACAATACGCCTTTTTTCCTGGTGTACGGATGCTAAGCAGTCATACCGTTAGAAATTCAGATACTGTCATTACGAGTCGCTTTGATGACTAAGATGACAATAGAAGATAATGATCGGTTGCGTCTTCAAGAGCTCGAAGCCCTAGATGAGAAGCAGTTACAAGCTCAGCAACACATTGAGTTGTATCAAGCCTGGATCTCAAGAGCCTTCAATAAGAAGGTCAAACAAAGAGTCTTCCAGAAAGGAGATTTGGTTTTAACCATCAGACGACCGATGATCATGACGCACAAAATCAAAGGCAAATTTCAGCCCAAATGGGAAGGACCATTTGTAATAGAAACAGTCTATTCAAACGGAGCATATCACCATATGACTTCAGATGGTGATTTACTCATCATGCCGATTAACGGCAGGTTCTTAAAGAAGTATTATGCTTGATAGGATCCTTCTTATGATCAAGTTAACATTACACCTCTAATCAAGACCTTCAGATCCAAGATATGCAAGAGGAGCGCCCCTCTCTTTCTCTAAACGAGATCATACAACCATAAACCAGCACAGAGCTGATCGTACACTGGCTGTCTCAAAGAATAATCAAGGTTACAAATACGGTAACCAAATAATCCAACACCACTAACGGTTAAGGATAGAGGAAAATATTGGCCTTTAAGCCCAACATAAGTTCTCGACAACTCATCATATTGAGGGGAATATCATGGCTAGCCTGACTCAAATGGTAGTTGGTAAAGGCATACTAAACCTGTTGACGGCTGAGGATTTGCTAAAAATCCTAAGGGACCTGTTCCCATTTGATTCCGTAGTTAAGGATAGAGAAAAATGTTGGCCTTTAAGCCCAACATAAGTTCTCGTCAACTCATCATGTTGAGGGGAATAGCAGGTTAGCACGACTCAAACGGTAGTTGGTAAAGGCATATCAAACCCGTTGACGACTGAGGATTTACTAAAAATCCTAAGGGACCTATCCCATTTGATTCCCTCTCCAAAATCACTTACCAATTCCCATTCATGGAATGATAAGATCACATATAAAGGTATTCATATCCCTTGCAAAATGATGAGTCTAACCTATCATGTTAACACTAAACCCCTGATAGCAAGACTATAATTTACACCCCAACGGATAAAGCTAATATCCCCAGTGAATAAACCCCGCTTGTCATTCTCTTCAACAGAACGTCAGGTCCATTCAAATTACTGTTATGTTCAAATACCTCTAACAGTAAATGAATCCTTGTCAAGTTAACACCACACCTCAGATAAATTACTTTACAAATCCCTATGGAGTTCTTTTTGTCACATTAATGATCACCTCTGACATGTAATCTCTCATGGGATTCATTTCCTAACTTCCTAGCGGATTTCTAATAATTAGTCCTCAGTAGACTTTTCTGGTTGTCACGTTAACAATATACCTCTGATAATTTCTTCCAAATAACATCCAAAAGAGATATCAAAATCCCCATGGAGTTAATAATCAAGTCTGATTTCCCTCAATGGAATTATTTCTTTGTCATCATGTCCAGTTCGTCACCTCTGAATGACAAATTTGAGCCTGGTGTCTTCTCAATCGGTTACGTCATTGCGACCTCTGAACTGACAGATAGCCAAGTCTCACCTTTTAGTCCAGTAAGGATTATTTCTTTGTCATCATATCCAGTTCGTCACCTCTGAATGACAAATTTTGAGCTTGGTGGCTTCTCAATCAGTTACGTCATCGCGACCTCTGAACCGACAGATAGCTAAGTCTCATCTTTCAGTCCAGTAAGACTGTTTCTTTGTCATCATGTCCAGTTCGTCACCTCTGAATGATAAATTTTGAGCTTGATAGCTTCTCAATCGGTTATGTCATTGTGACCTCTGAACCGACAGATAGCCAAGTCTCACCTTTCAGTCCAATAAGGACTTTTTTTTGTCATCATGTCTAGTTCGTCACCTCTGAATGACAAATTTCGAGCTTGGTGGCTTCTCAATCGGCTACGTCATCGCGATCTCTAAACCGACAGATAGCCAAGTCTCATCTTTCAGTCTAGTAAAGACTATTTCTTTGTCATCATGTCCAGTTCATCACCTCTGAATGACAAATTTCGAGCTTGGTGGCTTCTCAAGCGGTTACGTCATCGCGACCTCTGAACCGACAGATAGCCAAATCTCGTCTTTCAGTCCAGTAAGGACATTTCTTTGTCTTCATACCTAGTTCGTCACCCCGGAATGACAAAATTTGGAGCTTCGTGGCTTCTCAATCGGTTACGTCATCGCAATGTCTGAACTGACAGATAGCCAAGTCTCATCTTTCAGTCCAATAAGGACTATTTGTCACGCCCCGCTTCCTAAAATACGCTGGAGCGGAGACGCGACACGAGTCGGCGATGCATATACGCAAAGAAAATACCTCACGTACATGCGCTAAGTCTTATGTAACCCGAAACAAGGTATAAATTTATACTATAATGAGTCAACGGCCATTGCAATAATACATATAAGCATCACGCATGATATCATATGAATAAAGAATTGGAATAACAAATGAATCTAATATAACGAGAATCAGGAAATAATATGAAGACAAGAAATATAAGAATACCGGAATCGAATAGGGAGAAGCTCCAGCTCTTCGCGAAGCGTACCGTCTCCTCGAACACCTGCACAATAGAAACAAAGCGTCCAATATCTAGACGTGCAAATTCAGGATCGTCAGAAAGCGACCTAGTGAGTGTGCGTGTAAAGAGGAGAGCTCGTGCATATAAACAATGTGCACAGAATAATAACCAGATAAACTACAGACAGAAGATAACTAAATAATATGATAAACAAATAACTGCATAGCATGAATGAAGATAAAAGTTAACTATCACAACTGTAAATAAGCAACTAATACCTGAAGGTATAACCTAGCACATGTCACTAGTCTGGTGTACAATCCTATATCTATCATAGTGTATATATGTATATACAGTCAGGTGATCACGGTTAGTCACAATACATTAACAGTTTATCATTATTAATTATGTCAGCGAACACCAATTGCCACATGTAATAGACGCATCCCATACTACGCCTATTACACATGTCAATCAGAGTCCTAAGTTGTTGAAACTGATCAGTTAGAGATATTGTCCATGCTTTAGGTGGGTCCCGTGCATACCCGGGACCACGGCCCAGACTCCTGGCACTGAACCAGGACCTACCGCAAGGTAGTCAAGAACATGTAACAGGACGGGGTGCCAGTCACCCTACGGGAACCCTACAGTGGAACCCTCTTTCGGCTGCGTAACCTAAATCTTAGGTCCACCCAAAATACAGACGCTGTCTCCTCCATCAATCTCCCCAATCTCAGTGTAAGTTGTTTAATGTCATGTTTTAGTTTATCAAGATTATTTAATGTGCATGTTACTTAAATCACTGGGATAACTCGGTGGTAGTCACGGTAACAATATCAACATGTGATCAGGATACCGGTATAATAGGAATATATAATATCAATGAACAAGATACAGGTATAACAGGAATATGTAAGAAGTATAACATGACGGTGTTGTTACTGTGTAACAATATTTTCCCAGCAATTAAGTAACATGGACAATAGGTTTATCAGTTAGGTATCATGTATAATCAATGAAGTTACTTAAGTGGTATCGTAATGTTTATTCAGAATCGACAATATAATCTTATGAGATTTATTCATTTTGCATTTATTCTGTGAACATGAATAATAACTTATGTGCATGAACAGCAATTAAACATGAATACTATTTAAACATAAAATAACATTAATTTGGAATGTGTTAAAAGTAACTCACATGAAATGAGACCGAAATATTCAATAAATAAACAAAGAACACTCGCCTGAAATGATGTAGTTTCAGAACCGAATCGCCTTCTGGTCTTCACTGCACGAATCGGTACTGATCTACGGATCATCCCATGGATCGGTCTTCGAATCGCCTATATATCGGATCCACAACGAGCACGAATTCGAATCGGGTCCGAGTCTCCTGCAATAGTCCGGATCTCACCAAACGATTCCGAAACACTCGAGGCAACTTGCAGCGCACCGATGGAGGCTCCGACGGAGGCGTCCGGGCCGCGAAGGATGCCGTTGGATAGAGAATATTGCCGTGAAGGGTGTGAGTGCGTTCGCGCTCGCCTACGGTGATCCATGGCGATCCATGGAGAGCCGGAAAATGGCTCCCACACAAGCAAATAACCCACATGAATTAATATATAGATTCATATAATATATACATGCACATCAAAATACTTACACATAAAATTAACCCATATATAAACATATATTAATGCACATGCACATGCAAATTAATTACATATACATAATTCAACATACATATTAATTAACACTATCCAACAAGTTAATTAACACTTACCAAACAAATAACTATGTATGAACATAAAATGAAAGGAAGAAAAGCAATGAATGGGAGAAGCACTCACCCTCATAGGGCACGGGTGTCTCGGCCTGGTGCTCAGGGCCAAGGAGGGAGCCCGGGCTATTGCTCTGCCTGGGGAAGTGATGTGGTGTGCTCTTGCCGTGGTGGGGAGTGGCCGGTGGTACACGGCCTGGTGATGGCCGTGGGTAGAAGCCGGGGCTGATCGGCCAGAGAGGGGAGAAGTCCGGGGGATCTGTGGTGCAGCAGGGAGTGTGTGCTCTGGGGTGCTGCCGTGGTGGTTCGGGTCGTTGCCGCGCAAAGCGGATCTCGCCGGAGACGAAGAGAGGGTGCAGGAATGGGGGATTCTTTGGCAGATTATAAGGATAAGGTAGCTGTAAATTCATTAGAGCAGAGGTGCTCAACAGGCTTAATGAAAAAAAAATGGATTCATGTACCTAACCCATTGCTGTTGCTGTGCAATTAATTTGTGTGAAACACAAATTTAACACACTAATAATTTCATCCATCACCATTAAGTATTAATGTATAAAATCACGTACATGCAGTAAGGCAAATTAGCACAAGGACAATAATATTCATAACAGTCTCCAAAAAGAAAAAAATAGAATTTTATATCTAAATCAGTAGATCAAGAAAGCACTTAGTTATATACTTACATTTTAAACAGCAATAAGCAACACAAAAGAGAGAGATCAACTCACATATGTGCACTCACACACACACATAATACAAAGATATCACAAAAATGAAAGAGAGAGAGAATGAGATGGGAACAACTCACGTAGGGTGTGCGGATCTCGGTCAAAGAAGGTGGGGAAAGCAGGTACTGGCGTGGTAGGTAGCCCGCGGCACACGCGGGGAGGCGCGGTGGAGAAGTGGTGATCATGACCAAGGGTGAGGGGGTGTTTGTAGAAGGGAGTGCACACCACTATGGATGATGTGGATTTGGGTGGAGCTCGTGTGCGGGTCATGGGGAAGGAGCAGCAAGATAATTCGGCCTTGACGACGGATGGTGATTAGGGTTAGGGTTAATGGGGTGGTTTATATAGGATTTAGATTAATGGGTATTGGGTGTGTGGGTCTAATGGGTATTGGGTTTGTGGGAAAAGCTTATTGGATATGGGTACGGGTCATGAGATATAGGGTAATGGGTTTGCTAATGGGTAATGGGTCCAGTATGGGATTAGAAGTAGGGAAAAATAGAAGGGAAAGAAATGAAAAGAGGAGGAAAATTTGCTTGATAATAACACACATGTAAAAATATAAATAATGATAGTAGTAGTAATAATAATGACGACACCTTAATACAATATCAAGTAAATAATTAATAATAATGTAGATATTAATAACAACAAGTAATAATAGGTCACATGATAATTAATGATTAACAAATACATGTACATATTAAAATACCTATATATTTTATTTAAATATAGTACCAAAAAAATAGGGATATTACATTCTACCCACCTTAATAAAAATTTCGTGCTCGAAATTTCAATAAAGCGGGGAATGATAAAATCTAATTAGGAAGAAGATGAAGCTTCCACACAACTTCTCACTGCATCAAGACTTCACCACGCTTTCGTTGCGCGCTCTGATTTCTGCTATCGACTTCAGTAAGGAGTAACCAATCCCAAGAGACAAGATCAGGGAAATAGAATCAGAAAAAGGATAGGAATCAAGATGGAACAAAAATTACTCTAGAAGAAGAGATGCAATCAGAGATATCGAAGATCAAAGAGATGGATTTTCAAAGATAGGACAGTCCATTCAAAGTGGAGACAATATCGTGGTGTGAATCCTATATGTATAATGCAGTGTAATTATAACTCATTCAAGTTATCGGTAAGAATCAAGTCCGTTTTATGTCGAACCTGGCTCTGATACCAAGAAAACTGTGTCACGCCCCGCTTCCTAAAATACGCTGGAGCTGAGACGCGACACGAATCGGCGACGCATATACGCAAAGAAAATACCTCACGTATATGCGCTAAGCCTTAAGTAACCCAAAACAAGCTAAAATTTATACTATAATGAGTCAACGACCACTGCAATAATACATATAAGCATCCACGCATGATATCATATGACTAAAGAACTGGAATAACAAATGAATCTGATATAACGAGAATCAGGAAATAATATGAAGACAAGAAAAGATAAGAATACCGGAATCGAATAGGAGAAGCTCCAGCTCTTCGCGAAGCGTACCGTCTCCTCGAACACCTGCACAATAGAAACAAAGCGTCCAATATCTGGACGTGCAAACCAGGGTCATCAGAAAGTGACCTAGTGAGTGTGTATGTAAAGGGGAGAGCTTGTGCATATAAACAATGTGCACAGAATAATAACCAGATAAACTACAGACAGAAGATAACTAAAGAACATGATAAACAAATAACTGCATAACAAGAATGAAGATAAAAGTTAACTATCACAACTGTAAACAAGCAACTAATACCTGAAGTATAACCTAGCACATGTCACTAGTCTGGTGTACAATCTATATCTATCATAGTTTATACATGTATATACAGTCAGGTGATCACGGTTAGTCACAATACATTAACAGTTTATCATTATTAATTATGTCAGTGAACACCAATTGCCACGTGTAATAGACGCATCCCATACTACGCCTATTACACATATCAATCAGAGTCCTAAGTTGTTGAAACTGATCAGTTAGAGATATTGTTCATGCTCTAGGTGGGTCCCGTGCATACCCGGGACCACGGCCCAGACTCCTGGCACTGAACTAGGACCTACCGCAAGGTAGTCAGGAACATGTAAAACAGGAACAGGTACATGTATAACATGTATAACATGAACAGAACGGGGTGCCAGTCACCCTACGGGAACCCTACAGTGGAACCCTCTTTCGGTTGCGTAACCTAAATCCTAGGTCCACCCAAAATACAGACGCTGTCTCCTCCATCAATCTCCCCAATCCCAGTGTAAGTTGTTTAATGTCATGTTTTAGTTTATCAAGATTATTTAATGTGCATGTTACTTAAATCACTGGGATAACTCGGTGGTAGTCACGGTAACAATATCAACATGTGATCAGGATACCGGTATAACAGGAATATATAATATCAATGAACAGGATACGGTATAACATAAATATGTAACAAGTATAACATGACGGTGTTGTTACTGTGTAACAATATTTCCCAACAATTAAGTAACATGGACAATAGGTTTATCAGTTAGGTATCATGTGTAATCAATGTTGTTACTTAAGTGGTATCGTGATATTATTCAGAATCGACAATATAATCTTATGAGGTTTATTCATTTTGCATTATTCTGTGAACATGAATAATAACTTACGTGCATGAACAGTAATTAAACATGAATACTATTTAAACATAAAATAACATTAATTTGGAATATGTTAAAAGTAACTCACATGAAATGATACCGAAATATTCAATAAATAAACAAAGAACACTCACCTGAAATGACACAGTTTCGGAACCGAATCGCCTTCTGGTCTTCACTGCATGAACTGGTACTGATCTACGGATCATCCCAAGGATCGGTCTTCGAATCGCCTATGTATCAGGTCCACAACGAGCACGAATCCGAATCGGGTCCGAGTCTCCTGCAACGGTCTGGATCTCACCAAACGATTTTGAAACACTCGGGGCAACTTGCGGCGCACGATGGAGGCTCCGACGAGGCGTCCGAGGCCGCGGAGGATGTCATTGGATAGAGAATATCGCCGTGAAGGGCGTGAGTGCGTTCGCGCTCGCCTACGGTGATCCATGGCGATCCACGGAGAGCCGGAAAATGGCTCCCACACAAGCAAATAACCCACATGAATTAATATATACATTCATATAATATATACATGTACATCAAAATACTTACACATAAAATTAACCCATATATAAACATATATTAATGCACATGCAAATTAATTACATATACATAATTCAACATACATATTAATTAACACTATCCAACAAGTTAATTAACATTTACCAAACAAATAACTATGTATGAACATAAAATGAAAGGAAGAAAAGCAATGAATGGGAGAAGCACTCACACTCATAGGGCACGGGTGTCTCGGCCTGGTGCTCAAGGCCAAGGAGGGAGCCGGGCTGTTTCTCGGCCTGGGGAAGTGATATGGTGTGTGTTGCCGTGGTGGGGAGTGGCCGATGGTTAGTTCCCTCAGGCTCCATAGGAAAATCTTTGGCAGAGTCAACATGGACGGCCGGCCCACCTTCGCTCGTCGAACCCTCGGTGGTCCATCCAAAAGAGCTAGAGGCCATAGGGCTTCCTTTTGAGGTCCCAGCACCTGAAGGACCTACACGCCGCATCACCTCCAGATTCTTTCGAGACGGCAAAATAGCTTGCCTCATCGCCTTCTCTATAAGTGAACAGGGGATCATAATGCTCCCCTGTTCTCCTGCGACCTCGGCTCTCGGGTCTCTCACCGCCTCAGTTCCTGAATCATAAAGTAAACAATGAGCTGTCTAAAATATATAAGAGTGTATTGTAAGAACGGAGCTGATCTTACTCGGGTCCGGAACAGCCTTACTAGCAGTCTGCCTAGGAGCTGACAGCTTAATGACTAATGGAGCAGGAGGAGGAGGCACTACAGATGATTCGCCCTTTGCAATAATAGTAGGAGCGTAGCGACGAGGCTTCTTCACTGCCCTCTTCCTGCGAGATCCGCCTTCCCGCTTTCGCTTGAAGTTGACGTCAAGATCTTCTTCCTCCACTTTTCAACATCAACATGTTCCACGGGGGCTGTACCTACCCTACCAGAAGTAGCTGGTGGAGCCTCAGCACCAGTATCTGCTTCAAGGCGAGGACTTCCTGCATCCGAGGCCTCGCTATCATCAACAGCAATGAATTCCCCGAGGCCTGGAACGCGGACCCTCTTACCCTTGCTCTTCTCAGTGACCTTCCGCTTCAAGCGCTAAGAGATCAACTTCACATTAAAGGAATTAATAGAAAACCCAGTTGGTGTAGAGTTTGAAGTTCTGGACCACTGGTAGAACCCCAAAGTTGTTTGAAGGTTCGGAGTCCTTAGCGGCATGCACAGCCGCGCCTCAATACAGCCAGCAATAAAAACCGCCAGGCACGAGCTCCATCGATGAGGCTCTCCATGAAGGCCAGGCTGCTGTTCGGATTGCCTATATACAGTTGGTCATACCCAAGCTGACAAGCAAACCGACTCGGAACATAAGGCTCCAGGTAACAGGTGTCCCCGCTTTTATACAACAAGTGGGATGGCGGATGCTAACCAGCCATTCAAAGACTCCCCGACTTAACAACGTCTGCCTTTCCCCTACATCCTTGAAGTCTTCACCATAGCCTGTATCGCGAATGTAGGGAAAGCACCGAAAGAGGCTGTAGACGTCATGACGGCACAGCAGTTTGCGGACCGCAGCTACATAAGTCCGTAACCACGAACACCCCTCGAATCGACGGAGAAGCGCCATTCGAATACCTTCTGGGGGCTCCTCACCGGCTTGAATGATGGAGGGGCAGTGAAGGGTGAACCATGCCATCAAATAAGTATATGGCAAACCAATTCTGGGGTTTGGTCCGTTGCGAGGCAAGATAGTCCCCTTTCCCCGCTTCGTCGTTGGTGCCCTACAAAAAGCCTCCGTCAATGCACGAAGACCTCTTTGAATACAGCACACCATTACTGGAAGAAGTCCAAGAGAAAGACCATGGATTAGACGAACAGCCGGTAATAAGACAGTTGGATGAATAACGTCGCCAGACGGAGATGGCACTACACATCTCTTCAGCCAAACCGTCAAAAAGCCAGCTAGAAGTGCCTTCCGGGACGTCGGTCGACGAGCCTGGTGGTGAAAACTCTGAAGAATATCGCCTTTCTCATAGGGTCCGTCATCTTCTTCCAAAATCAAATCCCTTGAGAGTGCTCTTCCTGCGAAAGATGTCTTCATCTGTAACTCCATAATGAGCTGCTTCGGGAGTACCTTCCAGGTCAGGTAACAAATAATTTTTCTAGCTTTTCAAACTACATGAAGCTCCCTTATGGCTCCCATGCATGCTTGAGCAAATGTAAAGGTGGTACATCAACTCCCGGTAAGTCTCAAACAAGGAGGGCTCCTGCTTCTCCAGAAGTACCAATTCCGCCTCGCACGGGAAATATTCTTCATATGGGAGAGACCCCAAAGGCAGAGCAGAGACTTTCCACATCTCGTGCACAGCCAAGCCCAATTAGCCAACAGGGGTGAAGAAGGTCCCTGTAGCCAGGCAGTACAACTCAAAGATAGTATAGAAGTTCGCTACGCTCATCTGATTACCATAACAGGTCGCCCTGACGGCCTCGTAAAGTCTCAGCCTCTCCAGATCTTCTTCAAAATGGGCAAGGACATATAAAGTCAAGTCCCTCCACCATGCCTTGGGAGGATGAATCCACCCAGGGGTCCTGAAATCAGTGGCTGGATAATTACCATGAACCTTAAAGAACTGATTTTCAAAAGTCTGAGCCACCGTGGGATTTTCTCCCACTGGGATGTCCGGAAGCACGTTCCCAGTGTGGAGACCCAATATGCAACGAGGAGGACCCGTCCTTGTGTAACCAGGGGACGGAGCTATCAATTTCCCCACGTGAACGGAATCGGTAGTCCGCGTCACTTGTCACTGCATCTTTCGAGCCCTCATCACACATTCAAAGAAGGACAAGGGAAAGTGGTGCTTGCTAGATGGGAGATAATACTTCTCGCCATCAAGTTTGAAAATCCACTGCCCCTCTCTGGCTAACAGCTAGTGATCATTGTCTGGCACCGCATCTCCAAACATGAAGTCGGGCTTTTGATAGATTCTTCGGTCGGAATCTTCAAGGGAAGCAGTAGTTAAGATGCTCCTCATGGTGCGCTGATCCCTAGCACGAATAAGTGCATCCTGATCAGGAGCGCTTCGCTCGCTGAATAGTGAAGCCTGCCCTTGGAACTATAGGCTAACATTGCCATCCAATCCTCTAGCCGTTCCAAAGATACTGTTCAGAGGATCAGGAGTATAGTGCACCGCAAAATAACAAGGGAAAACTATGATTAGTTCATCAGCTAAAGGAAAGCTAAAACAAGAATATAATTTTTTGTTAAGGCATAGCTGCGCTCTCTGAGCGAAGTTGGTCTAACAATAGCTTCGCCCCGAAGCTCAGCTTCGCAGCAGCAACTTAACTCCGCACTCCACATGAAGGCAGGATGCAGAAAGTTATCTAAGTATTAGCTTCGCTCCGGAAGCTAGTAGCTTTGCCCTGGAAGCTTGAATGGACAACAGAACGCGACAAAGCCCCAGGGGCTAACTTCATCAGAAGGATATTGTTGCCTAAAAATTATTTTAAGGGCATTAAGGTCCTTTTTTCAGCTGCGCTCCAAACCTTAGCTTCGCATCCTATCATTCGATAGGTTGTGAACCGCCTAAGGGTTAGCTTCGCATAGAAGCTTGGAGAAGAAACCCTTCGGGTCTTACATTCCCAATCAAGAAATCAAGGGAAATTAAAGGACTTGAACTCCCTGAGATCACTAGATCACAACGAATCGTTCTAGATTCATTATGAAATAGCTAGGAATTGGCTTCAAAAAGAGATAAAAATCTCTGAGTAAAAGGAAAAGACCCCTACCCGTGATAGGTCGTTCCATGACCGGAGAAGGAGAAGGACCCTCCGTCGTAGAGGTTGCAACCTCTTTTCCTGCTCGTCTTTTGGAGCCATTGGAGAAACTGAAGAAGTGCTCGAATTTCCAAACGAAGAAGAAAGAAGGAGAAAAGATTTGGAGTTCTCTGAAAATTTGAAGAGAAGTGGTGCCTTCTCTTTTTCAGCCTAATCGGGTTTTATAGGCGGATGATTGCCTAAATGTCGCCTCCTCGAAAGGAGCACAGGCAGTCGTTTCAAATTAATTTGAAACGGCGCCTAAGCGCCTTCCCGAGAAGCGTTGCTTCACCCCTACTAAGGGCTAACTCCGCCATGAGTTCAGCGTCGACCTTATGCGACGTTTGAAATAACTTCGCTGAAAGATGAACTTTAGCCCCGCTGAAAGCTCGGCTCTAACTTTGCAGAAAATTCATGCTAGCTTCGTTGGAAGCTCGTTCCTGATTTAGCTGGGATTCTGTCTTTAACTTGCAGGAAGTTTAGCTCTGCCGATCCATTCCAGTTGCCTTCAAAACTCAAAAGGAAGAGGAGGGAAACAGAGCAGATAAGCGGAGAATAAACATTCATTGATTCATTGATCAAAAGGGAAAGATATTACACTGACACTACATCAGGTGATCTTTCGTATAATCGAATCATTGCTCCAAAGGCATACAAGTTGTCCTTTCTACTTTCAAGGTGATAAGCCAAACCAACTGGACACGAAAGGCCTTCCTCCTACACAAGGCCGTAATCTTTCGCATAATGTAAGATTTTGCCATCAAGAAGCTGGATCTTCTTTAATGAAAATTGGCAAAGGACCGGTTGCCACAAGAAAGCTGGATCTTCTTTCATTAAAATTGGCAAAGGATCCGAGACCTTACAGGTGACGTCCGCCTTCCCGAAGTGGATCATCTCAGATAAACGACTACCAACCCCTTCTCGAAGTGGATCATTTCGGATAAGCAACTGCCAACCTCTTCTTGGAACACGCATCAGTTGCTCCACTATGTTCCTTCTGCTTATGATTAAAATTTCAACTGGAAGATCAAAAGGCAAGTTTTTGGTCTCTTTCATCAAGACAAAAGACCGACAGGCATAGTTCACTGCAATGCAAACTGGAAACAGGTTAGCATTAAATCAAAAAGAAAACTGCGAAGACGAAATGCTAAGTCAAATTCTTTGGGTGAAGCAGTTTATATTCGATCCAGTCGTGCTTCAATTAAGCAGAGGGTAGCCTCGCTTGCACAGTGAGGATGGGTTAGCTCAGCGTAAGCCAAGTCTTAGCTCCGCTTAAGACAGTTAGACTAAAAGAGCATCAAAAAGGGCTAAGTCCTAGCCTCGCCTATATGGCTAAGCCAGACTGGCCCAGAAGGACACAGTATTGCCCCACCGATATGGAAAGACTAGCTCGACCTTGAAGAGACTAAGTCCCAATTCTTGCCTATGTGGTAGATTTAACAGGCGGATTCAACAAATCAAGACAGGAACCCTGCATGGAAAGTCTGTTTCTAATCAAGAGAGAATGATAGCTTCGCCGAGAAGCTGGAAAATAAGGCTAGAGCTCTTTTCTGCAAATCATTCAGATACAGAATGAAGAACAAGGGAAATCAATCCTGAAGTAGCTGATAAAGCTAAGATTAAGGGAGATAAGCTCCCTAAAGTCACCATTCTATTGGTAAAAGTCTCTGGATGAAAGAGACTTACCAGCTCTTGGCCGGTTAGTGCAAGAGTGGGCGCCCCCACTATTTTAGAAATCTGAGTATCTTTCTCTGGACCACTAGGAGGTGTCATGAAAAGTATGTTTCTCTGAAGAGGACTTCAGGTGTCCTATTTATAGGCCTCATGGCCTGACTATGCCGCTACTTCAAGCTTGGAAGCACGAGCGAATTTAAGGCATTCAAGTACTGAGCCTTGAGAAAGGGAATAGTCTCCCTCGAAAATGCGCGCAGAAGGAATGATCTCCCTCGTTAATCCAAGAGAGGTTATTTCAGCCTCGAAAAAGGGAGCAATCCTTCTCGTAACTAGCCAAAAAGCAATTAGCCTCGGGAAAGGAAAGTCGTTCCAAAACCGATTTGAAGCGAAGCTACTCCGGGAGGCTCAAACGCGAAGCTATCCAGACGCGAAGCTATTCAGAACTGCGAATCTGCACGATTCCTCGGCGGACTAATTCCAATCCGGAAGCAGAATTGAAAGCGAAGCTGAACTCAACCACTATGGTGACGTTCGCATTTCACATACCATCAGTCAATGCAGTTCAAAGTATTTCGGAGTCTGAACCAGTCCATTGCAGACTTACAAAAATTTTGAAGGGGGTCTTGTTGACACTCTAAAAAAGACAAGATTTCTAACTGGCCTAAACAATGTCTAACTTGTTGACATTTATAAAAGACAAGTGGCAGATAAGCTGACGATCAGTTCTTCACCCATCTCAAAAGGGACGAATCAGCAACTTGGACTCTACTGATCCAGCGAAGCAGACAGTAAACCGAGGAAAGCTCGTAGGGGACACTAAGTTAGCTCAGCACTTAGCCCGCATGAGCCCACAAGATGAGTCTCGAATGAGAAGCTAAAATTGCTTAGCATCACAGAGAGTCCCCTCGCGAACTTCGCTGCAAGAGATGCTCAGTTAAATCCGCCGCAGCCGCGCAGAAGGCCAATGGGTAGCTTCGCCATGAAAGTATCCAGCTCCGCTGAAGAGCTTTCTTTTTAAACTTTGCCGTACGCTTCCCCAGCTCCGCTGCGAGCTCGACGCAGTAGCCCTGCTGCGGGTCTTTTATCGTCACCTTTGACTAATTAAATCTCCAGATGAGATCAAATCAATTCAAAATCAAATCTAATCGAGATCAAATCTGAGATCAAATTTGGCAGTTGTTTACCATAATCTCTTGACTCTCCTAAAACAAGTAAGAAGATCAGGGGAGATCGTTCAGTTATTTGGAAAGAATCAAAGCGGATCAGGAGATCAACATTACCTGCTATTCTAATTAGTCTCTAATTTTGCATAATTTGTATCACATCTTCACATTGATTTCATATTAAATTCTGCTAATAAAGCATTGCTTGCTTGATTTAGGTCCATGGGTGTGCAATGAAGAAGAAGACCCTAAATCACATTTAATGGGTGATAAAGGCCTACATGACTAGCCATTGACCTAGAGAAGCTGATTTATCAAATCAGGGGCTGCAAAATCAAAACCGGGTATAGAACCTGACAGGGGAAATACGGGACCACGCGCGGCTCGAAGCGCCGCGCGCGGCCCCAGTATGGCCGCGAAAATGCAGCCTGGGCTGCGTTTCTGCAGCCATGTGGGCGCGGCTGCGCCCGTGCTTCTGGCCAGCTGTTTCCAGCTGGCCCCCCTCTTCCCTGGTGCCTATAAAAACCCCCTGGGTTCTTCAATTGGGAGATATACAGAGTTAGGAGTAATTTTCATTCCATGTTGTAATTTAGGGTAGTTTAGTTTAGGTTAGTTCTTCTTCCTCCATTATATTTTCATTTTGTAGATCTTGTAATATAGGAGAGAGAGAGTGGTACATGCTTGGAATGCAAGAGTGCTTGTAATAGAAGGTGACAATTATGAAAGATGCTCTCTTTACCTCTCTATGTTTTCTTCTCTCTAAATCTCTTTTACATGTGTAGCTAACTTTTCTCTCATGGCAACTAACTACTAACACTAACTTGCTAACTTCTATTTGATAATCTACATGAATCTAATAGCCTCGGTTTGGCCTTGCTCTTGCAAGAGCCATTGATGGCTCATAATGATGGATCTAACACTCTAACTTCCTAACCACTAACAAGCTAAAATTACTTTACTCCATACTTACTTTTCTATAGTTGATGGTTTAAGTGTAGCTTGCACTTGTTTGATGAGTTGGGTTGTGATGAGTTACGTATAGGTCATGCTTTGAATCGCTCTTGAACCAAGGACTAGTGATGGCCAATGATACATGTGAGGCAACTATCACTAAGAGGTTAGCATGTTGGTGGAGTCATTAGTAGTTAGTGCCATGAGTTTTCTTTCTTTTTCACTTTATTTTATAAATACAACAAAAATCACAAATACATTCTTTCATGTTTCACACTTCTTCGTATTTCACCGTATCTCTCTTTTCATTCTTTGCTTTCTTTTCTTTTGATTCTTTAAAACTTTGAAGAACCTTTAACATACACGTGAACCAACCGGTAAAGCTTCTATCGCCTCCCGTCCTTGTGGATTCAACTCGTTTAGCCTCTATGCTATAACGGAAGTATCGAGGAAGCCAAAGAACACACACTTTAAATCTTGATTTCAAAACATACACTTTTTGTGCGCGGTTTACCCTCGATCAAATTTTGGCACCGTTGCCTTGGATGGGAATGGTTTGATTTCACAAGTTATTAACTTTTCTTCTTTATTTTTTTGATGTGCAGGGTAAATTTTAGCATTGCAGAAGTCCACACTTGCTCAAGTGTGGTCGGGTGATTGGCAAAAAGCAAGTACTAAAATAAAAGAAGGAAGTGTGGGTTTATGTCACTGCTTTGCGATTCTTCCGTAGTAGCGAAGTGGCTATACGGGTCGTATCCACAAGGAGGGAGAGCGATGGAATCTTGATGCGGCTTTTATGTTCAAGAAAAGAGAATGTCCTTTGTTTCCAAATAAAGAATTGAAAAGTGAAAACAAGTTGTTTCAAGAATTGTTGGAAAATATTTTGGTGGTTTGTAAAAGTGAGTTTTTCTTAATGGTAAAAACGCATGGCTAACTTTCTACTAATTGCTCCCACTAATCCCTAACTTCTTGAAGATGTGCCTCATGATGGATCATAGGCAAGCTTACCCCTTATGCAATGAAACTATTCACGTGGAAATCGAGTGAAAGTTCTTCCTATAACTTCGCTTTACACGGTAAAAACTCAGACATTCTCGTATCAAGATCCATTAGAAGGCGAGAATACGGGAAGACACGAGTGCACTAATGGTATCGGCGAAGTTAAAAGGAAAGTCTCTAACTTGCAACAACAAGCAAAGTACAAAACCCATAGATCATCAAAAAATCATTAAGTATGAAATATAAGAAGGTAAATACTTGTAGGTACGTTAGAGTTAGAACCCTCGTCTAAGATGCCATAGCTCTCGTTTGCACAAGGCTTGTTTGACACTATTGACTCATTCGGGTTATCAATCAAGAAGTTAAAAATAGTAGGTTAGTAGTTAGTTAGCCATGCAATGGAAGAGTTAGTTACACATGGTGAAGAAAAGAACAACAAAAGAAAAGAGATAAAGAGAAGGAGTTACACTAAAGCGAGGATGTAAAAGCAAATGAAAACAACTAGTAAATGGAAAGAAGAAAGAGAAGTAATTACTTGTATTATCTTGTCACCTTCCAATACAACTTGTACACACTCTCTCTTTCACTCTAATGGCTAAAGGTAGAACTAGAAGAAGAAGAACAACAACTACAAACTAAAAAACAAGATTACAAAAACTTGCTCTAACTCTGGATCTGCCCAACTGAAGACCCCTGGGAGGTTTTTATAGGCACCAGGGTAAAGGGGGCCACGTGAACAACACGTGGCCCAAAACGGGAGCGCGCGCGCGCCTAATTTTGGGCAGTGCATCGCCCAGTCTGGTTTCTATCCACTTGACCTCCTGGATTTGCGATTTAATGCCCTGGTCTGACAAATCTTCAACCTAAAGTCAATGGCTACTTGGTAGGCTTTTAATCACCAATTAAAATGGTGATTTAAGTCTTCTTCTTCATGTGCACACCATGGACCTAGAATCAAGCAAGCAAGGTTTTATTAGCAAAATTTTACATGAAATAGATATGGGAATGTGATGAAAATTATGCAAAATTAGATACTGATCACACCCCACACTTATCTTTTTGCTCGTCCCGAGCAAAACAAAAATGAGAACATTATTATACCACTTCGCAGGTGACGCGATTGCACTGAGCATGTGCAACAAGCCGTTAAACCTCTAGGTTTCCCCTAGAGGAGGAGTGTTGTCTCCTGAGGGTTTTCAGCGGATTGCACCCACAAAATCCAATAAGTAAAGAAATTAGTTGTTGGAAAGACTTTTTTTTAAAATTTTATTAAAAGAACTTTCAATCATCTAAGTAAAAATAACCGAATGATATAAGAATTAGGTTTAACCCTCATAAGTCCTCTTATATTTTAGCCTTCATAAATGAAGAAACTATGGTTCTTCTTCAAATTTAGAAAGGATTTTGTACTTCTAACTCATTCTTTTATTTTACTTTAGATAGATATCCATAATTTGTAAGTGTGATGTGCTTGGATTTTTCAACTCAACTTTGAATATCTTTTAATTTTATTAATATTTACTTATTATTCTTGGTTCCATTAGGCTTTCTACTTCACTTATGTAAAACATATCAAACCGATGACTCCCAAACCAGATGGTCTTAGGGCACCAGGTGGAAAAACACCCTTCAGGTCAAATATGCAAGTGGAGTAGGCCAGGAAATCAATATTTATATATTAATTAATAATTTTTTTTGGCATGAGTAATCATGCTTCTTGAGGCACAATTACCCAGCTTTTTTTTTCAGAGTTGTGCCTCTAAATCCCAAGCATGTATGTGTGAATTATGCATATTCTACTAATGCTAAATAAAAGGTATGAGTTATTTTCTTTATCCCTCCTATCTTTTTAGTCAACCATTCTTTTTGTTTACTTAGGCAAAAATAAAGATTCCTTAATAAGGTTCCCGTAATTCCTATAATCTTTTGGTATTTTTACAAAGAGTATGAAATTTCTTTTCAATTTAGATTTCTCTTCTTTTTTCTTCTTTTTTAAAGAAATTTTTTTATTTTTTGTTTTTTTTTTGTTTTTTGTGTTTTGAAATAAGAAAGAAGAATAAAAAGAAAAAGAAAGAAAAGTGTTAGCATCCCCCACACCTATCTAATACATTGTCCTCAATGAATGCATATGGAAATGCGAATGCAATAAATAGGTGGAAGAAATGATGTCACCCTCTTCGTGGACTCGGGCCGGCCAAGTGCGAATAGGCTAAAAAAAATGTAGAAGAGGTAAGCATATAAACAAGTTGTTTTTTTTGTTTATTTATTTGTTGTGGTTAGGTGTATAATGGGGCAAAAAGAGTCAGCACAATCATCCGGAGTCATGGGCTCAGTGGTCAAGAAGGGCTTCAATCTTTGCCATTGACTTTGAATTCCGTGTTGTTCTTAGGGTCTGCAATAAGCACAGCACTGTGTGGGAAAATAGTGCGCACAATGAACGGTTCTGACCAACGAGTTTTCAGCTTCCCCGCAAAAATATGAAGCCTAGAGTTATACAGCAGAACCCTATCTCCCGGTGCAAAGTTTTTCCGGGTATGATTTGGTCTTGAAAAGTTTAGTTCTGCTCTTGGTGATTCAGGCATTTTCATAGGCTTCATTTCGTATCTCCTCTAATTCTGAAATCTGCAGTTTTCTAAGTTCACCGGTCTTGGTCAGATCAAAGTTGAGTTGCTTAATTGCCCAGAGGGCCCGGTGTTCTAACTCTACTGACAGATGATAGGCTTTTCCAAACACGATTCTATAAGGAGACATCCCAGAACTGTCTTAACAGCAGTGCGGTAAGCACAATGCATCATTGAGCTTAACCGACCAATCCTTTCGTTTTGTCCGACAGTCTTTTCAGAATGACTAGAGCTGTCTGTTCGGTTGGTGACTTGACCTCCCATTTGTCTAGGGATGAGACGGAGTGGATAACTTTTTTGATGGAAATTTTCGCATCAGAGTTTCAAAAACTCTGTTGCAGAAATGTGATCCATTATCACTAATTATCGCTCTGGGGGTGCCAAATCGGGAGAAGATGTTCTCTTTAAGAAATTTGACAACCACTTTGTTGTCATTCGTCTTAATTGGCACAGCTTCTACCCATTTAGAGACATAATCTACAGCAACCAAAATGAATTGGTGCCGAAGAATGGGAAATGGTCCCATGAAATCAATACCCCAAAACATCAAAAATTTCAACTTCAAGGATCGGGTTTAGGGGCATCATGTCTCTTCTTGAAATCTTCCCAGTTTTCTGACAATTTGCGCATGACTTGCAAAAATGATATGAGTCTTTGAAAAAAGTGGCCAGTAGAACCCACTTTGTAGAACCTTTTCTGCAGTCTTGCAGGGACCGAAGTGTCCTCCGCATGCAAGGTCATGGCAAAAGCTGAGCACACTCCTCTGTTCCTCCTCGGGTATGCATCGTCTAATGATTGGTCGGGACAATACTTAAAAAGATACGGTTCTTCCCAGAAGAGTACCGTACTTGGGCAAAGAAGCGATATTGGTCTTGCTTTGTCCAGTCAGCGGGTAATTGTCCCGTGGCCAGGTAATAATAATGTCAGCATACCAGGGTTCCTTAAGAATGGCTAGGATGTGCTCGTCTGGAAAATCCTCGTTGATCGGAGCTTGGATGGTTGGTGCATTTGGAATTCGTGAGAGATGATCAGCAACCACATTTTCTATACCTCTTTTATCCCGGATTTCTAGGTCAAATTCTTGAAGCAAAAGGATCCAACGAATCAGTCGGGCTTTTGCTTCCTTCTTGGTCATGAGGTATTTCAGAGCCGAGTGATCCATAAAAATCACCGTTTTGAACCTAACAAGTAAGGCGAAATTTTTCTAACGCAAAGACAACGGCCAAGAATTCCTTCTCAGTCATTGTATAGTTCTGTTGGGCGTCATTCAAAGTCCTACTCGAGTAATAAATCACGTGCTGCTATTGTCTATGCGCTGTCTTAGAACAGCGCCAATAGCAAAATCAAATGCATCACACATGATTTCAAATGGCTGGGTCCAATTAGGAGCAGAATGATAGGCGCAGAGAAAGTTCTTTCTTAAGCTTCCCCCATGATTTAAAACACTCATCGTTGAAATCAAAGGGCACGTCCTTAGCGAGCAGGTTGGTTAAGGGCCTAGCGATTTTGCTAAAATCCTAATGAACCGTCGGTAGAACCCAGCATGCCCTAGAAAGGATCTAATATCCTTGATGCTTTTGGGTGGTGGAAGCTTAGCAATTACTTCTACCTTAGCCTTATCCATTTCTATGCCTCTCCTCGAAATCTCATGGCCCAAGACAATCCCCCGTCTTACCATAAAGTGACATTTTTCCCAGTTTAGAGTTAGGTTCTTCTCAATGCATCTTTGTAGCACTAACTCTAAGTGATGAAGATACTGATCAAATGAATCTCCGTAGATGGAGAAGTCATCAATGAAAATCTCAAGAAAACGTTCCACCATGTCAGAGAACAAACTAAGCATGCACCGTTGGAATGTTGCAGGAGCATTGCACAATCAAAAGGCATGCGCCGATAAGCAAAGGTTTCGAACGGGCAGGTGAACGTCATCTTTTCTTGGTCTTCTGCAGCAATGGGGATTGATTGTATCCCGAGTACCCATCTAGAAAGCATTAGTACTCATGTCCAGCCAAACGCTCAAGCATTTGGTCGATGAAGGGTAGCGGGAAGTGGTCTTTAGGGTAGTTGCATTCAACTTCCTGTAGTCGATACAAACACGAACCTTGGTAGGCAGTCTTGTTTGTACCAACTCTTTTTCCTCATTTTCTACGTAAAGCCAGCCTTCTTTGGGACTGCATGAACAGGGCTAACCCATTGACTATCAGAAATGGGATAAATTATCCATTATCTAATAGTTTCAGATTTCAGCCTTAACTGCCTCTTGCATGAGAGGGTTAAGCCTGCGTTGTGGGTCCCTCCTAGGGATTGCTTCATCGACTAAATGGATTCAGTGTTGTACTATGGCTGGACTTATTCCCTTGATGTCCTTCATCGTCATCCAATGGCTTCCCTATGTCTTTTCAGAATAGACATTAAGCTGTCCTCTTGTTGCTCAGTCAAGTGGGACGCTATGATGACTGGCAAGGTGTCCTTTCTGCCCGGTAGGCGTGCTTGAGGTGTTCAGGCAAGGCTTTAAGCTCTAGGGAAGGTGTGCTTCATTGGAGGCAATCTCTGGGCTTTCAATCCTAGGATGGGGTACACTGGCTTGTTACCCAATCCACTGCTGAATCTACGATCTGGTCTAGATTAAAATCCTCAGCCTCTAGATCAAACTCTGCCTCAGTTTCTATTTCCATATTTTCCTCATGCTCACTGGTCAGGTTTCAATAGAATTGACCTCAAACGTCTGATCATTGACATCCCTAGGTTGTCTTCCAAGATTAAAGACATTGACTTCCTTCGTTATGTCTCCAAAAGTCAATCGCATGGACCCGTTCCTACAGTTGATTATGGCATTGGCTGTAGCAAGGAATGGGCGCCCTAAGATGACGGGAGTTTGAGACCTAAGATTGGACACAGGTTGGGTCTCAAGCACAATGAAGTCAATGGGGTAAATGAAATTCCCGACCCGGATGAGGACGTCTGTGATTTCCCCCTTCGGGATCTTCACAGATCGATCAGCTAGCTGAATGGTGACTCGAGTTGGGCTTAGCTCACCCAACCCAAGTTGCTGGTATACTGAGAGAGGTAGCAAGTTGATACTTGCTCCCAGGTCAAGAAGCGCTCTACTGATTTCGGTCTGTCCTATGGTGCAGGAAATGGTGGGACATCCGGGGTCCTTGTATTTCACCGAAATGGGACCAGACAGAATTTCGCTTATATTAGTGGCCAAGAAGACTTTCTTGGGCACATTGGTCTTTCTCTTCTTTGTACACATATCCTTAAGAAATTTGGTATAAGCCGGGACTTGTTGGATAGCGTCAAGAAGTGGCACATTCAATTTGACCTGGTTGAACATCTCTAGCATTTCTCTATGTGCATATTTTTATTGTTGTTCCTAAGCCTATGGGAAA